>OY756143.1:3486341-3496341 GCA_963576785.1 Chlorophyllum brunneum | reverse complement strand
TCGCAGTGCTCGATAGTATCCTGGAATATTAATGGATTCCATTCCAGGAAACATAATGTCGTCGATCTGCTAGAAAGTAGGAACGTTGTAGCGCTTGCCCTACAGGAAACTCTAGTGGCCCGCTGGAACCACCCCGTGAGGATAAAGGGGTATGTTACCTACGAGATGCCAAAGGAAGAGGGGTTCAGAGGCCAAGCTGTCCTTATCGATAGCCGTTTACACTCATATAGAATCCCCCATGAAGGACTGGACGTACTTCATGTCAAGGTTGCTGGTTTTCGGGAGAATGGTATGGCCTTCCACTTGTTGGGATGCTATTTCCCTTCAGGTGCACAGAGACGGGCTGAGAGATCAGCTGCTTGGATGCACCTGCAATCCATCGTTGCCAGTATCCTTGAAAAGGATGATAACGCAAATGTCGTATGCTGCGGAGACTTCAATGACTCCCCAGAAACGGTGCAATCTCGAATAGAGATCGGGGGCCTCAGGTACTTAGTGCCTGCGTCAGATCCGCTGACGAGGTTCCCCCGGAGGGGTAACCCTTCCTCGCTCGACCACTTCGTCTGCTCTGCAGGCGCAGTACGATCCTGTGTGCACCGACCGAAAGTGCTAAAGTCCTACAAGGTCTCTGATCATGTCCCGGTGATGGCCCGCCTTCGCAAAGTTCGCGTTCCAAGGGCGGAGCCTACCTCGTCATCTAAGTGTAGTTGGCACACACCGAGCATCAGGACAAAGAGCAGTCCACTCGTCCACCACAATCGGTGGTCCTCCCTTCCTGTTGAAGACATTGTCGACGCTGTTACCCTAGATAAAGCGGCAGATGACTTCGCAAAGGCTTCCGACTCCGTCGAGAGGGAACTCGGCATTCGGAAGAACGGGGGAGGCTATGAAAGAGAAATGCTCCCGAAAAAACTTAAGAGAAAGCTCAAGCGTTACCGTGTTGCTGAAGCTGCCAAAAGTGCCTCACCATTAGGTGAGGTGCCAGAGGCAGTGGAGACTGAGTGGCGCAACGCGCGGAAGGACTTTAAGTTCTCACTTAAATTCTGGAAGCGATCTAGGGGAGCAAAGAAATATTCTCGCCTGGCGGAAGACCTATTGAATGGGGACCTCAAGGAGGCCTGGTCAGCCGTCAACTCATGCGTTGATCGCAAAGGAACAGCTAACGCTGTCCCCCCCATACGGAAGGGGGATGGGTCAGTGGTGACTAAAGCGGATGAAGTTGCAGATGTCTTTATGGAACACTACCGGGCTCTTGCCCAAGATGATCCTAAGGGGCTCCGCGACGATGCTGAGTACTGGCGACGAGTTTTGCCTGGTGATCTACAACCGGAGAGGGTCAGCCTCAACAGGCCTCTGGTCTGGAAGGATGTGGTCGCAGCTATCAGGAGAATGAACCGCAATACGGCTCCTGGTGGGGACAGCGTGCATGTCAATGTCCTAAAGGCACTCGTTATGGAGGAAAGCATGGCGGTGGTTAAGTTACGAGCGGGCGAGCATTGGAGGCGACCCGATAACGTCAGGATTGACGTCCCGCTCGACGATTTTCTTACTACCCCCCTTACCCCTATGGGAAGACAGTTGTGGCGGATTATACGAGCCGTCTGGGACCTGGAATGGATCCCTTCCTCTTGGAGACAATGTACAGTGATATCACTATACAAGTCGGGTGATCCTGAGGATACAACAAATTACCGTGGTATTACGCTCATCTCCGTCATGGAGAAGGTCTTGCTCCAGATTATGCAGGAGCGCCTCGGTGAGGAATTCGCTCTGGGAGATCTGATATCCCAGGAACAAAGCGGATTCAGATCTGGTGAAGAGTGCATGGGCCAGTTTATAGCCATGCACGAGTCGATTCGACGGAGGTACCGGGCAGCAATGCCGACATTTGGGGTCTTTGTGGACTTCAAAAAGGCCTTCGACAAGGTGCACCATGGTGCACTTTTCCGGGCTTGTGAGCGTAAGGGGATCCAGGGGAAGTTCTTGGGTCTTATCAAACACATCTACGCTAACACAAAGCTTCGGGTTCGAATCGGGGAGCGATACGCCGAGCCCTTTGATATGCAGAGGGGGGTGAGGCAAGGTTGCTCTATTTCTCCACCACTGTTTAGCGTCTACATAGACTCTGCCTGGGAAGACCTTGCTCGAGAGGGCTCGGTCCAGCAACAGCAGGGTGCGGGAGTGGCAGTCCCCGGTCTTCGGGGACCAACTCGAGTCGCCTCTGGGCGATATGCTGACGATATTGTGGGTTTGGCTACGTCCAGTAGCGGATTACAGATTATGCTGGATGAACTGTCGGACTGGGGGAACGATACTGAGATGGCACTAGGAATACAGAAGTGCGGTACTATGCTGTGGGGGGAACCGTCGCCTGCCAATAGGGATCTATATGAGGCAGCACAGTTCACAACCCCCTGGGGCGATGTCCCCAAAGTTAATACGTACAAGTACCTCGGGATTGAGGTCACCTCTGAGTGGCACAAATCCGGGGACACTGATCTGTCAGGGAACGACGATGCGGCCCGCCATGTCGAGCGCATGCGCGGTAAGGGACAGAGGATCGCCGCGGTCCTCCACCCGCTGCTCCGAGACCCTAAATGCCCAATTGCTATCAAAGTTCACACCATTAGAAACGTCCTCGTTTCATCTGTCACCTACGGTGCAGAATGGTACGGTTATAAGAGGAAGAATACGCTAAGCCTGGATTCCCTGGTTGGGTCTACGACCCGCTGGGTAGTTGGGGCGAAGCGAAACGACAACTCTTATGCCTCCAACGTATTAATGATCGAGCTTGGCATCCCATCTGTGGAGGAGCACGCTGCTGCAATGCGAATGCGGCTTGCGGCTAAGCTTCAGTTAGGCAACCGGACCAACACTCTGGTGGGAGTTCTATGGAACAACCAGCCTACTGGCACGGCGGGCCTGGACAAACGGGTGGAAACCTGGATGACTGGGTGTCAGAAATGGTACGACAGGTACGTCGTCCCCGCGCTTTCAAAGTACAGAGGAGGTGATGATGAAACAGTGCCCTCTCCTGACGGACGGGCCTGGCCTCTGCGAGAATCCCTCTCGCGTGCACGAATGTACGAACGTCATATCCGGTCGAATTCTTACAGATCGGCGTACTTGGAGCACATTAATGAGGTCCGAACCGGGGTAACCCGGGAAGGAATAGTCGTCGACCTTGATCTTCTGGGAGTCGACCAGCAGCTTCTCGAGGCTGGTTGGATTGCCACCCCTGCTACCTTACAGGGGCCTCGGTATGAGGATGAGAGGGAAGATCAGTTCGCTTTAGTGTTGTCCCAGAAGGCGCAAGCCCGGGGCGCAGTCGCACAGGAGGAATACCTGGTAATGAACGTGCGCGACTGTATCCTAGATGCACGAGTTGATCCCAAGCTGTCTGTCGCAGCCGATTTCTACGACAGATGGAGTCTCGCTGCTACTCGCGGCTGGACACGGCAGACTCTGCAGCGTACAGACCTTAGTGATGGCTTTCGATGGCTCCTGTCCGTGAGGACAGGAGGGTTCCCGTCGGTGCGTAAAGCATCGATAAGAGCACGATTCACAAAAAAGGTGGTGACCTGGTTAGATGGTAGGTGTCCCCTATGTCAGTCTCCGGTTCACGATCGTTACGAATGGATGCACTTAATGGTGGAATGTGACCACCAATTGGTTCTGAACGCGAGGAATAGACACCTCTCAGACCTGATAGCGAAGTTAAACTATATGTGGGATTCCCGACCTAGGAATTTTCCAGAGGGGGTCGAGGAATTTGCGCGTTCAAAAATGGGGATGCAGTCTACGTGGGGACCTAATAGGTTCTACACCGCGATTGCCCTCATAGGTGGTAGCATCCCGAGTCTATGGGATCACGACTTCCACTACGGCTTCGGACACTTGGACTGGACACCGCGCGAGGTGACAGCTCCCCTAGTGGTTTTTACTGCTGGTTTCTTGCAGAAAGTGTCCCATGTGTACTGCTCGGCGTTGGGCATTAAAATCGGTCCCCCGAGATCTTGAGGTAGATCCCGCCAGGTCTACTATCAGTACAGAAGCTCCGCAGCTTTGTTGGCGACTGGGAGGGGCTTAGCGGCCCCGTCCGTACCCGGAATGAGCTAACAAAGGTCAATATGTGGCAGTGATTAAGTTTGCTGCCCGGGGGGAACCCCACGTTGGCTTCTCTCTAGAAATTGATTGGATCATCGTGCGGGGTACCTTTTGTACCCCAGCAATATGAACGTGTATGTGACCTTTGTGTCATATCGCAGGGCAATGAACAGAGTCCCTCTAGGGGGGCCCCAGCTCTGTTCGCCCACCACCTGAAACTACGAGGTTCACTAGGTCGGGCTCCCACATTTTGGCGAGTGGGATGACCCAAGCCTATGTCGCACTAGGGGTTGGGACTCCTGGTGTGTTGGTTTAGCCAACCGCCTCGCGGATCTGGGTTCCGCGCAATGGATTAACGAGATTCCCACTGTCCCTATCTACTATCTAGCGAAACCACAGCCAAGGGAACGGGCTTGGCAGAATCAGCGGGGAAAGAAGTACGACTAGGATGTATGCTAGTCTGGCCAATCGTACATCAAATGGTGCGTCCGTTAAACTGGGCCAGTGGTGGACGTGGTTCTTCGGACAACGCTCCTTTCGCCTTGCTTCACCCTTGCTCTTACTGGAAATCTCTTAACCAGGCTATAGTCCTTACGGGGAGATGGCAACTCTTCGGCTCTAGGGGCGGCAACCTTAGAGTTTGGACAAACTTTAGATTGTCTTCGTGTATTGGAGGGGGTGGACATACGGTGGTAGATGTCTGCTATCTAACTCTCTAGAATTGGGGTGACCTTCACGCGGTCCCTGCTGGACGCCTAACAGCGACTAACTACCCCTCCTAAAAGATCACCTCATCCTGGGATGAGCTGGCGCCTACTGGCCTGGTAGTCGCTAGGCTAATGCTACCCTCCGGGCAGCATTATCCTGTCTCAAGGATTATCGGTTGTACCTATGATGGACATGAGGGCTTGACAAATAAATAACAATTGAACTCTTGGCCTGCCATCGCTGACATCGTCTAAACGCGGAGTCAGCGAGCAAATAAACCAAAATACCCACCAGGTATAAAAGATTGAGCTTCATTGGTTGTTGCTCATTCTCTCTCTCTCTTTCTCCCCACAACCACCACAACTATGGCTATGGTAACTGATATCCCTTTTGCTAAGCTTGTCGCCAAGTACAGTAAGTGGGTCAACCTGCTGGGTTGATGATGTTACTGATAAATGGTGCCCCCAGGCCTCGATCGCACTAGGTCGAGCGACGTGTTCGCCCAGGCTATTACTGGGATGACTGCCTTCGTTCAAGCAGTTGTCAATGAACCACGCACAGCGAGGAACATTGTCATTGCGAGGGCGTTCGGTCACGACCACCTCGGAGACTCGAAGTTGTCATCGGCAATTGTTGGGTCCTTTCTGCCTGGACCAATCCCCGCCTTCCGTGATGTTGCTTATCTTGGATGGGTGTGGGAAAGGTCAAAGGGTGCGCTGGTGGAGAAGGTGACGTTGCAGGCCCGATCCTCGTCTATGTACGAGGCTGTCTATGGACCTACGGTCGCTTTCTGGCCCCCCCCGCTTCTGGACCAGCAACCAGAGCTCACTAGTGGAGGGCCTTTGGAGTTTTATGGGGAGTGGCTCTACGAAAGCGTGTTGACTGAGGCTCAGTTCAACGGAATCTGGGAGAACATGGTGGGGCACACAGGCGTCTGTAATCTCGGATGGGCTAGAGTTCTTGATGATAAGGGAAGGTTGGTTAAGGATAAGTGGGTCATCCAGGTCGCGGGGGACGCCTCTTTCGACTTAGGCGATTTTAACAATGCGTTTGCAAAGACGTCGCGTTATAAGGTCAAGAAGCATTGTCTGGTCTGCTTCTCAGGCCCCGCGTTGGGAGATGGCCATGCGTCCGCCGACTGCCCAGTCCTCAAACGGATCTCCGGATCCAGAGTGAAGGCTGGGTACAAGAAGCTCACCGGGATGGACAGCGTCCCCTACATGGACATCGAGTGGACCCTGGAGGAAGCCGACGTGGATGTCAGAGGGGAACTTCGCACCCTCACTGACCGTATCGAGAAACTCGAGGGGAGGATTGCCAACTTGGAGAAAGGCACCTCCAAGAAGCGTAAGCAGACGGAGGAGTCCAAGGAGGTCCCTCAGGCGAAGAAGCCCAAGGGCGGCAAAGGGAAGGCCAAGGGGAATGATACTGGGAAGGGGAAGGATGGTGCGACCTCCGCCGCTGGTGGTGCCGGTGGTAAGAAGGGTAAGGGGAAGAGTGGGGACGTATTTGACTAATGTGCCCCAGCCGCCTGCTTCCACACCCGCCCTCCTTCTGTAATTTTACTTTCGTTACTCGTACTTCGGCCCCTCGTGGGGCTTATCAATAAATATGCGATTGTTGGGCTCTGATGTACGCTCTTCCCGGTTGAGTCAAGTCCATAATTGAGGGTGCCAATGGCCGAAAGGCTTGTCATGTCTATCGCTGACGGATTACTAATTGGACGACTGAGCGAGTTACCTTGAGGTATACAGGTTGAGCACTGCAACTCGAGAGGTTTTCCCTCGAGGGCCCAGGGGTGGCTGCAGTTGTGATATGCCATCTACCTGCTTGGGTGGGTCCCGCGACGGAGTTGATTTCGTTCAAACCCTGCTGTCTTGGGAAGGTGGCTTGGAGAGGACGAAGGATGCTTTCCGCGACGGGGGCCTATTAATTAACACAATTCTATGACAACACCCACTTCACCCACACCCACAGGGTCAGCCGAGGTGGACGCTGCTTTGGGATTGCGACACCTCGAGATCATCGACCCGCATATGAAGCGTGCCATTGCGCGGCACGAATGGAGAAATCCAACACGCCCAACTCGTCTTGCCGACTCGGAGCTGGTCCGCTTTGTGATATTTAACACAGGCGAATGCAATGAGTCTAATGTCATGGATGAACTCAGAGGGGTACTTGACCAAGGTACCTTCTCTGCCATAGTCAGGTGCAAACGAATAGTCCGAACTGGCTCTCAACCCCGGTGTGATATCTGGGTAAGGGAGTCAGTCGCCGTCGGTATCGCTCGGTCTATCCGAGATGCTACCCGCGACAGGACACCACAGTTACTAAGAGCTCTACGAGCTCACTTGGACAAGGGTAGCCGGGCAGATCTCCGGCTGAGGTCCACCAGACCCGTTGGTAAATGGCGGGTTGCACGTTTTGTGCAATGGCGAGATAGGGATCCTCAGTCCCCTATCTCGAGTAAAAGTGCTGTGCCAAAGCTTGAGGCATCGCAGTGCTCGATAGTATCCTGGAATATTAATGGATTCCATTCCAGGAAACATAATGTCGTCGATCTGCTAGAAAGTAGGAACGTTGTAGCGCTTGCCCTACAGGAAACTCTAGTGGCCCGCTGGAACCACCCCGTGAGGATAAAGGGGTATGTTACCTACGAGATGCCAAAGGAAGAGGGGTTCAGAGGCCAAGCTGTCCTTATCGATAGCCGTTTACACTCATATAGAATCCCCCATGAAGGACTGGACGTACTTCATGTCAAGGTTGCTGGTTTTCGGGAGAATGGTATGGCCTTCCACTTGTTGGGATGCTATTTCCCTTCAGGTGCACAGAGACGGGCTGAGAGATCAGCTGCTTGGATGCACCTGCAATCCATCGTTGCCAGTATCCTTGAAAAGGATGATAACGCAAATGTCGTATGCTGCGGAGACTTCAATGACTCCCCAGAAACGGTGCAATCTCGAATAGAGATCGGGGGCCTCAGGTACTTAGTGCCTGCGTCAGATCCGCTGACGAGGTTCCCCCGGAGGGGTAACCCTTCCTCGCTCGACCACTTCGTCTGCTCTGCAGGCGCAGTACGATCCTGTGTGCACCGACCGAAAGTGCTAAAGTCCTACAAGGTCTCTGATCATGTCCCGGTGATGGCCCGCCTTCGCAAAGTTCGCGTTCCAAGGGCGGAGCCTACCTCGTCATCTAAGTGTAGTTGGCACACACCGAGCATCAG
Source organism: Chlorophyllum brunneum (assembly GCA_963576785.1). NCBI lineage: Eukaryota > Fungi > Basidiomycota > Agaricomycetes > Agaricales > Agaricaceae > Chlorophyllum > Chlorophyllum brunneum. The sequence continues at coordinate 3,488,303 of OY756143.1, read as the reverse complement.
GACAAAGAGCAGTCCACTCGTCCACCACAATCGGTGGTCCTCCCTTCCTGTTGAAGACATTGTCGACGCTGTTACCCTAGATAAAGCGGCAGATGACTTCGCAAAGGCTTCCGACTCCGTCGAGAGGGAACTCGGCATTCGGAAGAACGGGGGAGGCTATGAAAGAGAAATGCTCCCGAAAAAACTTAAGAGAAAGCTCAAGCGTTACCGTGTTGCTGAAGCTGCCAAAAGTGCCTCACCATTAGGTGAGGTGCCAGAGGCAGTGGAGACTGAGTGGCGCAACGCGCGGAAGGACTTTAAGTTCTCACTTAAATTCTGGAAGCGATCTAGGGGAGCAAAGAAATATTCTCGCCTGGCGGAAGACCTATTGAATGGGGACCTCAAGGAGGCCTGGTCAGCCGTCAACTCATGCGTTGATCGCAAAGGAACAGCTAACGCTGTCCCCCCCATACGGAAGGGGGATGGGTCAGTGGTGACTAAAGCGGATGAAGTTGCAGATGTCTTTATGGAACACTACCGGGCTCTTGCCCAAGATGATCCTAAGGGGCTCCGCGACGATGCTGAGTACTGGCGACGAGTTTTGCCTGGTGATCTACAACCGGAGAGGGTCAGCCTCAACAGGCCTCTGGTCTGGAAGGATGTGGTCGCAGCTATCAGGAGAATGAACCGCAATACGGCTCCTGGTGGGGACAGCGTGCATGTCAATGTCCTAAAGGCACTCGTTATGGAGGAAAGCATGGCGGTGGTTAAGTTACGAGCGGGCGAGCATTGGAGGCGACCCGATAACGTCAGGATTGACGTCCCGCTCGACGATTTTCTTACTACCCCCCTTACCCCTATGGGAAGACAGTTGTGGCGGATTATACGAGCCGTCTGGGACCTGGAATGGATCCCTTCCTCTTGGAGACAATGTACAGTGATATCACTATACAAGTCGGGTGATCCTGAGGATACAACAAATTACCGTGGTATTACGCTCATCTCCGTCATGGAGAAGGTCTTGCTCCAGATTATGCAGGAGCGCCTCGGTGAGGAATTCGCTCTGGGAGATCTGATATCCCAGGAACAAAGCGGATTCAGATCTGGTGAAGAGTGCATGGGCCAGTTTATAGCCATGCACGAGTCGATTCGACGGAGGTACCGGGCAGCAATGCCGACATTTGGGGTCTTTGTGGACTTCAAAAAGGCCTTCGACAAGGTGCACCATGGTGCACTTTTCCGGGCTTGTGAGCGTAAGGGGATCCAGGGGAAGTTCTTGGGTCTTATCAAACACATCTACGCTAACACAAAGCTTCGGGTTCGAATCGGGGAGCGATACGCCGAGCCCTTTGATATGCAGAGGGGGGTGAGGCAAGGTTGCTCTATTTCTCCACCACTGTTTAGCGTCTACATAGACTCTGCCTGGGAAGACCTTGCTCGAGAGGGCTCGGTCCAGCAACAGCAGGGTGCGGGAGTGGCAGTCCCCGGTCTTCGGGGACCAACTCGAGTCGCCTCTGGGCGATATGCTGACGATATTGTGGGTTTGGCTACGTCCAGTAGCGGATTACAGATTATGCTGGATGAACTGTCGGACTGGGGGAACGATACTGAGATGGCACTAGGAATACAGAAGTGCGGTACTATGCTGTGGGGGGAACCGTCGCCTGCCAATAGGGATCTATATGAGGCAGCACAGTTCACAACCCCCTGGGGCGATGTCCCCAAAGTTAATACGTACAAGTACCTCGGGATTGAGGTCACCTCTGAGTGGCACAAATCCGGGGACACTGATCTGTCAGGGAACGACGATGCGGCCCGCCATGTCGAGCGCATGCGCGGTAAGGGACAGAGGATCGCCGCGGTCCTCCACCCGCTGCTCCGAGACCCTAAATGCCCAATTGCTATCAAAGTTCACACCATTAGAAACGTCCTCGTTTCATCTGTCACCTACGGTGCAGAATGGTACGGTTATAAGAGGAAGAA
>OY756143.1:3466341-3471341 GCA_963576785.1 Chlorophyllum brunneum | reverse complement strand
TAAAGCATCGATAAGAGCACGATTCACAAAAAAGGTGGTGACCTGGTTAGATGGTAGGTGTCCCCTATGTCAGTCTCCGGTTCACGATCGTTACGAATGGATGCACTTAATGGTGGAATGTGACCACCAATTGGTTCTGAACGCGAGGAATAGACACCTCTCAGACCTGATAGCGAAGTTAAACTATATGTGGGATTCCCGACCTAGGAATTTTCCAGAGGGGGTCGAGGAATTTGCGCGTTCAAAAATGGGGATGCAGTCTACGTGGGGACCTAATAGGTTCTACACCGCGATTGCCCTCATAGGTGGTAGCATCCCGAGTCTATGGGATCACGACTTCCACTACGGCTTCGGACACTTGGACTGGACACCGCGCGAGGTGACAGCTCCCCTAGTGGTTTTTACTGCTGGTTTCTTGCAGAAAGTGTCCCATGTGTACTGCTCGGCGTTGGGCATTAAAATCGGTCCCCCGAGATCTTGAGGTAGATCCCGCCAGGTCTACTATCAGTACAGAAGCTCCGCAGCTTTGTTGGCGACTGGGAGGGGCTTAGCGGCCCCGTCCGTACCCGGAATGAGCTAACAAAGGTCAATATGTGGCAGTGATTAAGTTTGCTGCCCGGGGGGAACCCCACGTTGGCTTCTCTCTAGAAATTGATTGGATCATCGTGCGGGGTACCTTTTGTACCCCAGCAATATGAACGTGTATGTGACCTTTGTGTCATATCGCAGGGCAATGAACAGAGTCCCTCTAGGGGGGCCCCAGCTCTGTTCGCCCACCACCTGAAACTACGAGGTTCACTAGGTCGGGCTCCCACATTTTGGCGAGTGGGATGACCCAAGCCTATGTCGCACTAGGGGTTGGGACTCCTGGTGTGTTGGTTTAGCCAACCGCCTCGCGGATCTGGGTTCCGCGCAATGGATTAACGAGATTCCCACTGTCCCTATCTACTATCTAGCGAAACCACAGCCAAGGGAACGGGCTTGGCAGAATCAGCGGGGAAAGAAGTACGACTAGGATGTATGCTAGTCTGGCCAATCGTACATCAAATGGTGCGTCCGTTAAACTGGGCCAGTGGTGGACGTGGTTCTTCGGACAACGCTCCTTTCGCCTTGCTTCACCCTTGCTCTTACTGGAAATCTCTTAACCAGGCTATAGTCCTTACGGGGAGATGGCAACTCTTCGGCTCTAGGGGCGGCAACCTTAGAGTTTGGACAAACTTTAGATTGTCTTCGTGTATTGGAGGGGGTGGACATACGGTGGTAGATGTCTGCTATCTAACTCTCTAGAATTGGGGTGACCTTCACGCGGTCCCTGCTGGACGCCTAACAGCGACTAACTACCCCTCCTAAAAGATCACCTCATCCTGGGATGAGCTGGCGCCTACTGGCCTGGTAGTCGCTAGGCTAATGCTACCCTCCGGGCAGCATTATCCTGTCTCAAGGATTATCGGTTGTACCTATGATGGACATGAGGGCTTGACAAATAAATAACAATTGAACTCTTGGCCTGCCATCGCTGACATCGTCTAAACGCGGAGTCAGCGAGCAAATAAACCAAAATACCCACCAGGTATAAAAGATTGAGCTTCATTGGTTGTTGCTCATTCTCTCTCTCTCTTTCTCCCCACAACCACCACAACTATGGCTATGGTAACTGATATCCCTTTTGCTAAGCTTGTCGCCAAGTACAGTAAGTGGGTCAACCTGCTGGGTTGATGATGTTACTGATAAATGGTGCCCCCAGGCCTCGATCGCACTAGGTCGAGCGACGTGTTCGCCCAGGCTATTACTGGGATGACTGCCTTCGTTCAAGCAGTTGTCAATGAACCACGCACAGCGAGGAACATTGTCATTGCGAGGGCGTTCGGTCACGACCACCTCGGAGACTCGAAGTTGTCATCGGCAATTGTTGGGTCCTTTCTGCCTGGACCAATCCCCGCCTTCCGTGATGTTGCTTATCTTGGATGGGTGTGGGAAAGGTCAAAGGGTGCGCTGGTGGAGAAGGTGACGTTGCAGGCCCGATCCTCGTCTATGTACGAGGCTGTCTATGGACCTACGGTCGCTTTCTGGCCCCCCCCGCTTCTGGACCAGCAACCAGAGCTCACTAGTGGAGGGCCTTTGGAGTTTTATGGGGAGTGGCTCTACGAAAGCGTGTTGACTGAGGCTCAGTTCAACGGAATCTGGGAGAACATGGTGGGGCACACAGGCGTCTGTAATCTCGGATGGGCTAGAGTTCTTGATGATAAGGGAAGGTTGGTTAAGGATAAGTGGGTCATCCAGGTCGCGGGGGACGCCTCTTTCGACTTAGGCGATTTTAACAATGCGTTTGCAAAGACGTCGCGTTATAAGGTCAAGAAGCATTGTCTGGTCTGCTTCTCAGGCCCCGCGTTGGGAGATGGCCATGCGTCCGCCGACTGCCCAGTCCTCAAACGGATCTCCGGATCCAGAGTGAAGGCTGGGTACAAGAAGCTCACCGGGATGGACAGCGTCCCCTACATGGACATCGAGTGGACCCTGGAGGAAGCCGACGTGGATGTCAGAGGGGAACTTCGCACCCTCACTGACCGTATCGAGAAACTCGAGGGGAGGATTGCCAACTTGGAGAAAGGCACCTCCAAGAAGCGTAAGCAGACGGAGGAGTCCAAGGAGGTCCCTCAGGCGAAGAAGCCCAAGGGCGGCAAAGGGAAGGCCAAGGGGAATGATACTGGGAAGGGGAAGGATGGTGCGACCTCCGCCGCTGGTGGTGCCGGTGGTAAGAAGGGTAAGGGGAAGAGTGGGGACGTATTTGACTAATGTGCCCCAGCCGCCTGCTTCCACACCCGCCCTCCTTCTGTAATTTTACTTTCGTTACTCGTACTTCGGCCCCTCATGGGGCTTATCAATAAATATGCTATTGTTGGGCTCTGATGTACGCTCTTCCCGGTTGAGTCAAGTTCATAATTGAGGGTGCCAATGGCCGAAAGGCTTGTCATGTCTGTCGCTGACGGATTACTAATTGGACGACTGAGCGAGTTACCTTGAGGTATACAGGTTGAGCACTGCAACTCGAGAGGTTTTCCCTCGAGGGCCCAGGGGTGGCTGCAGTTGTGATATGCCATCTACCTGCTTGGGTGGGTCCCGCGACGGAGTTGATCTCGTTCAAACCCTGCTGTCTTGGGAAGGTGGCTTGGAGAGGATGAAGGATGCTTTCCGCGACGGGGGCCTATTAATTAACACAATTCTATGACAACACCCACTTCACCCACACCCACAGGGTCAGCCGAGGTGGACGCTGCTTTGGGATTGCGACACCTCGAGATCATCGACCCGCATATGAAGCGTGCCATTGCGCGGCACGAATGGAGAAATCCAACACGCCCAACTCGTCTTGCCGACTCGGAGCTGGTCCGCTTTGTGATATTTAACACAGGCGAATGCAATGAGTCTAATGTCATGGATGAACTCAGAGGGGTACTTGACCAAGGTACCTTCTCTGCCATTGTCAGGTGCAAACGAATAGTCCGAACTGGCTCTCAACCCCGGTGTGATATCTGGGTAAGGGAGTCAGTCGCCGTCGGTATCGCTCGGTCTATCCGAGATGCTACCCGCGACAGGACACCACAGTTACTAAGAGCTCTACGAGCTCACTTGGACAAGGGTAGCCGGGCAGATCTCCGGCTGAGGTCCACCAGACCCGTTGGTAAATGGCGGGTTGCACGTTTTGTGCAATGGCGAGATAGGGATCCTCAGTCCCCTATCTCGAGTAAAAGTGCTGTGCCAAGGCTTGAGGCATCGCAGTGCTCGATAGTATCCTGGAATATTAACGGATTCCATTCCAGGAAACATAATGTCGTCGAACTGCTAGAAAGTAGGAACGTTGTAGCGCTTGCCCTACAGGAAACTCTAGTGGCCCGCTGGAACCACCCCGTGAGGATAAAGGGGTATGTTACCTACGAGATGCCGAAGGAAGAGGGGTTCAGAGGCCAAGCTGTCCTTATCGATAGCCGTTTACACTCGTATAGAATCCCCCATGAAGAACTGGACGTACTTCATGTCAAGGTTGCTGGTTTTCGGGAGAATGGTATGGCCTTCCACTTGTTGGGATGCTATTTCCCTTCAGGTGCACAGAGACGGGCTGAGAGATCAGCTGCTTGGATGCACCTGCAATCCATCGTTGCCAGTATCCTTGAAAAGGATGATAACGCAAATGTCGTATGCTGCGGAGACTTCAATGACTCCCCAGAAACGGTGCAATCTCGAATAGAGATCGGGGGCCTCAGGTACTTAGTGCCTGCGTCAGATCCGCTGACAAGGTTCCCCCGGAGGGGTAACCCTTCCTCGCTCGACCACTTCGTCTGCTCTGCAGGCGCAGTACGAACCTGTGTGCACCGACCGAAAGTGCTAAAGTCCTACAAGGTCTCTGATCATGTCCCGGTGATGGCCCGCCTTCGCAAAGTTCGCGTTCCAAGGGCGGAGCCTACCTCGTCATCTAAGTGTAGTTGGCACACACCGAGCATCAGGACAAAGAGCAGTCCACTCGTCCACCACAATCGGTGGTCCTCCCTTCCTGTTGAAGACATTGTCGACGCTGTTACCCTAGATAAAGCGGCAGATGACTTCGCAAAGGCTTCCGACTCTGTCGAGAGGGAACTCGGCATTCGGAAGAACGGGGGAGGCTATGAAAGAGAAATGCTCCCGAAAAAACTTAAGAGAAAGCTCAAGCGTTACCGTGTTGCTGAAGCTGCCATAAGTGCCTCACCATTTGGTGAGGTGCCAGAGGCAGTGGAGACTGAGTGGCGCAACGCGCGGAAGGACTTTAAGTTCTCACTTAAATTCTGGAAGCGATCTAGGGGAGCAAAGAAATATTCTCGCCTGGCGGAAGACCTATTGAATGGGGACCTCAAGGAGGCCTGGTCAGCCGTCAACTCATGCGTTGATCGCAAAGGAACAGCTAACGCTGTCCCCCCCATACGGAAGGGGGATGGGTCAGTGGTGACTAAAGCGGATGAAGTTGCAGATGT
>OY756143.1:3392709-3394977 GCA_963576785.1 Chlorophyllum brunneum | reverse complement strand
TATCCAGGCATAGGCCTGCTTTGAACACTCTAATTTTCTCAAGGTAAAAGTCCTGGTTCCCCAACGCAGTCAATTAAGATCACGCTGGCTCACCAAGAGGTAAGGCCCAGCCAGACAGTACACGCCGTTAAGCGGACCACCCAGCCAGGTCTGAAGTTCAACTACGAGCTTTTTAACTGCAACAACTTTAATATACGCTATTGGAGCTGGAATTACCGCGGCTGCTGGCACCAGACTTGCCCTCCAATTGTTCCTCGTTAAGGGATTTAAATTGTACTCATTCCAATTATAAGACCCGAAAGAGCCCTATATTGTTATTTATTGTCACTACCTCCCCGTGTCGGGATTGGGTAATTTGCGCGCCTGCTGCCTTCCTTGGATGTGGTAGCCGTTTCTCAGGCTCCCTCTCCGGAATCGAACCCTTATTCCCCGTTACCCGTTGAAACCATGGTAGGCCTCTATCCTACCATCGAAAGTTGATAGGGCAGATATTTGAATGAAGCATCACCGGCACAAGGCCATGCGATTCGAGAAGTTATTATGAATCACCAAGGGAGCGGCGAACCGCGTTGGTTTTTTATCTAATAAATACACCCCTTCCAGAAGTTGGGGCTTGATTGCATGTATTAGCTCTAGAATTACCACAGTTATCCATGTAGCAAGGTATCATCAAATAAACTATAACTGATTTAATGAGCCATTCGCAGTTTCACAGTACAAATTTGTTTATACTTAGACATGCATGGCTTAATCTTTGAGACAAGCATATGACTACTGGCAGGATCAACCAGGTAACTACTTTCCATCCTTGTACTCAAAGAGCACAATTGTCCGATAGTCACAACATGTAGTTGCTTTCCCGGTCAGGAGTTCATCAATATGGTTGAAAGACTCAGAAGCAGCCACAGAAAGTGTTCTGACAGAACAAATACTGTCATACTAGCAGTCAGAAGCCGGCAACTGAGCCACCTTGTTCCCCGGTCTCACAAATTTCAGGACAACTTCTCCCTGTTGCTGAGGCAACAGAAATTGTGACCTTCAGAGAGAACTACCAGTCAACCGGTGGCCACTCAAAACAAGTGGCCACAGCAGTTGCGGCGGATCCTCAAGTGGTTAACTGCATGCAGGCTTGGCCATCAGCAAGTAGTCCACATCGCTTCACCCACTGCCAGCACAATGAGATGTGCTGGACCTCGAGACATTTGGCATGAAAGCCTGAAAAGGCTCTCACAAACACCAAGCTTACACCCATCCCAAGCCAGTATAGCCTGTGTGACAGACATTTCAATAGCTCGGTCCAGGATCAGCCAGTCAACCCTCAGCGAACAAGGGGACATACTAGACAGGACTCCCATAAAAGTCCAGCTTTCAATCCCCTCAACTACTTTTCGATGAATGTACTCACATTACTAAACCAGCTCAGAACTAATGTTCTGGCCGCCCGTTCATGCTTCCCCTTCATATAGTAGGAAATCTCAGTTGTTTGCACCTGTTGTGTCGCCGCGAGCGGCAGGCGTGAAAGTAGGTGTCCACAAATTGTCTTGCCACACAAGTTGGATCATCTACGCTCTGTTCTGGCAAAACAAGTTGTATGGGGATATAGAACATGATCCTCCCAGTGTCTACACATAAAATGCAAGGGCCAGTCACAAATATTGCCACCGTTATCCTGCCTCCAACTCAGCAAGTCAGGCCTACTAGACAAGAAAGCTTTCAGCCAGACCAAATTATTGCCTACAAGTGCTACTAAACCAGCCTGGACCATCACAAAATATTCTCATGATTGGGCCCAGTTGCCCATTGGCACTTGTGAGAGGCAGGAGACGAGACTCAAGCCGACTGCTTGCCATGTGCCACAATGGAGAACCATCTCGACAAATCACCCACACATACATGTGCCACAACTCGACTCTTTCTGGCTCACAGCATTGCCAGACGCCTCTACTGAAGTAGGAGAGTGCAGTTGCCCGTTCATGTAGACCACTACTGAAGTGACTACAGCACAAGAGCTAATACTTGTTCATGTGTAACACTACTAAAGTGACCGACCCCAGCTGCTCGTTCAGATCTCTGACTTGCTGCTCAGTGAGACATACTAAAGCCACCAGTGAACCTGTTCCGACCCATAGTGCCACCAGAAACCCATACTGGGGTTGACTAGAGCTGGCACCCGTTCATGTATAACACTACTTGAAGTGACCAACACTAACTACCCGTTCAGACTTCTGACTTGCTGCTCAGTGAGCCTTACTATAAGCCACCAGTGAA
>OY756143.1:3347709-3350209 GCA_963576785.1 Chlorophyllum brunneum | reverse complement strand
AGCTTTGTGTTAGCGTAGATGTGTTTGATAAGACCCAAGAACTTCCCCTGGATCCCCTTACGCTCACAAGCCCGGAAAAGTGCACCATGGTGCACCTTGTCGAAGGCCTTTTTGAAGTCCACAAAGACCCCAAATGTCGGCATTGCTGCCCGGTACCTCCGTCGAATCGACTCGTGCATGGCTATAAACTGGCCCATGCACTCTTCACCAGATCTGAATCCGCTTTGTTCCTGGGATATCAGATCTCCCAGAGCGAATTCCTCACCGAGGCGCTCCTGCATAATCTGGAGCAAGACCTTCTCCATGACGGAGATGAGCGTAATACCACGGTAATTTGTTGTATCCTCAGGATCACCCGACTTGTATAGTGATATCACTGTACATTGTCTCCAAGAGGAAGGGATCCATTCCAGGTCCCAGACGGCTCGTATAATCCGCCACAACTGTCTTCCCATAGGGGTAAGGGGGGTAGTAAGAAAATCGTCGAGCGGGACGTCAATCCTGACGTTATCGGGTCGCCTCCAATGCTCGCCTGCTCGTAACTTAACCACCGCCATGCTTTCCTCCATAACGAGTGCCTTTAGGACATTGACATGCACGCTGTCCCCACCAGGAGCCGTATTGCGGTTCATTCTCCTGATAGCTGCGACCACATCCTTCCAGACCAGAGGCCTGTTGAGGCTGACCCTCTCCGGTTGTAGATCACCAGGCAAAACTCGTCGCCAGTACTCAGCATCGTCGCGGAGCCCCTTAGGATCATCTTGGGCAAGAGCCCGGTAGTGTTCCATAAAGACATCTGCAACTTCATCCGCTTTAGTCACCACTGACCCATCCCCCTTCCGTATGGGGGGGACAGTGTTAGCTGTTCCTTTGCGATCAACGCATGAGTTGACGGCTGACCAGGCCTCCTTGAGGTCCCCATTCAATAGGTCTTCCGCCAGGCGAGAATATTTCTTTGCTCCCCTAGATCGCTTCCAGAATTTAAGTGAGAACTTAAAGTCCTTCCGCGCGTTGCGCCACTCAGTCTCCACTGCCTCTGGCACCTCACCTAATGGTGAGGCACTTTTGGCAGCTTCAGCAACACGGTAACGCTTGAGCTTTCTCTTAAGTTTTTTCGGGAGCATTTCTCTTTCATAGCCTCCCCCGTTCTTCCGAATGCCGAGTTCCCTCTCGACGGAGTCGGAAGCCTTTGCGAAGTCATCTGCCGCTTTATCTAGGGTAACAGCGTCGACAATGTCTTCAACAGGAAGGGAGGACCACCGATTGTGGTGGACGAGTGGACTGCTCTTTGTCCTGATGCTCGGTGTGTGCCAACTACACTTAGATGACGAGGTAGGCTCCGCCCTTGGAACGCGAACTTTGCGAAGGCGGGCCATCACCGGGACATGATCAGAGACCTTGTAGGACTTTAGCACTTTCGGTCGGTGCACACAGGATCGTACTGCGCCTGCAGAGCAGACGAAGTGGTCGAGCGAGGAAGGGTTACCCCTCCGGGGGAACCTTGTCAGCGGATCTGACGCAGGCACTAAGTACCTGAGGCCCCCGATCTCTATTCGAGATTGCACCGTTTCTGGGGAGTCATTGAAGTCTCCGCAGCATACGACATTTGCGTTATCATCCTTTTCAAGGATACTGGCAACGATGGATTGCAGGTGCATCCAAGCAGCTGATCTCTCAGCCCGTCTCTGTGCACCTGAAGGGAAATAGCATCCCAACAAGTGGAAGGCCATACCATTCTCCCGAAAACCAGCAACCTTGACATGAAGTACGTCCAGTCCTTCATGGGGGATTCTATATGAGTGTAAACGGCTATCGATAAGGACAGCTTGGCCTCTGAACCCCTCTTCCTTCGGCATCTCGTAGGTAACATACCCCTTTATCCTCACGGGGTGGTTCCAGCGGGCCACTAGAGTTTCCTGTAGGGCAAGCGCTACAACGTTCCTACTTTCTAGCAGTTCGACGACATTATGTTTCCTGGAATGGAATCCATTAATATTCCAGGATACTATCGAGCACTGCGATGCCTCAAGCTTTGGCACAGCACTTTTACTCGAGATAGGGGACTGAGGATCCCTATCTCGCCATTGCACAAAACGTGCAACCCGCCATTTACCAACGGGTCTGGTGGACCTCAGCCGGAGATCTGCCCGGCTACCCTTGTCCAAGTGAGCTCGTAGAGCTCTTAGTAACTGTGGTGTCCTGTCGCGGGTAGCATCTCGGATAGACCGAGCGATACCGACGGCAACTGACTCCCTTACCCAGATATCACACCGGGGTTGAGAGCCAGTTCGGACTATTCGTTTGCACCTGACTATGGCAGAGAAGGTACCTTGGTCAAGTACCCCTCTGAGTTCATCCATGACATTAGACTCATTGCATTCGCCTGTGTTAAATATCACAAAGCGGACCAGCTCCGAGTCGGCAAGACGAGTTGGGCGTGTTGGGTTTCTCCATTCGTGCCGCGCAATGGCACGCTTCATATGCGGGTCGATGATCTCGA
>OY756143.1:3337709-3340209 GCA_963576785.1 Chlorophyllum brunneum | reverse complement strand
CCATCAGCAAGTAGTCCACATCGCTTCACCCACTGCCAGCACAATGAGATGTGCTGGACCTCGAGACATTTGGCATGAAAGCCTGAAAAGGCTCTCACAAACACCAAGCTTACACCCATCCCAAGCCAGTATAGCCTGTGTGACAGACATTTCAATAGCTCGGTCCAGGATCAGCCAGTCAACCCTCAGCGAACAAGGGGACATACTAGACAGGACTCCCATAAAAGTCCAGCTTTCAATCCCCTCAACTACTTTTCGATGAATGTACTCACATTACTAAACCAGCTCAGAACTAATGTTCTGGCCGCCCGTTCATGCTTCCCCTTCATATAGTAGGAAATCTCAGTTGTTTGCACCTGTTGTGTCGCCGCGAGCGGCAGGCGTGAAAGTAGGTGTCCACAAATTGTCTTGCCACACAAGTTGGATCATCTACGCTCTGTTCTGGCAAAACAAGTTGTATGGGGATATAGAACATGATCCTCCCAGTGTCTACACATAAAATGCAAGGGCCAGTCACAAATATTGCCACCGTTATCCTGCCTCCAACTCAGCAAGTCAGGCCTACTAGACAAGAAAGCTTTCAGCCAGACCAAATTATTGCCTACAAGTGCTACTAAACCAGCCTGGACCATCACAAAATATTCTCATGATTGGGCCCAGTTGCCCATTGGCACTTGTGAGAGGCAGGAGACGAGACTCAAGCCGACTGCTTGCCATGTGCCACAATGGAGAACCATCTCGACAAATCACCCACACATACATGTGCCACAACTCGACTCTTTCTGGCTCACAGCATTGCCAGACGCCTCTACTGAAGTAGGAGAGTGCAGTTGCCCGTTCATGTAGACCACTACTGAAGTGACTACAGCACAAGAGCTAATACTTGTTCATGTGTAACACTACTAAAGTGACCGACCCCAGCTGCTCGTTCAGATCTCTGACTTGCTGCTCAGTGAGACATACTAAAGCCACCAGTGAACCTGTTCCGACCCATAGTGCCACCAGAAACCCATACTGGGGTTGACTAGAGCTGGCACCCGTTCATGTATAACACTACTTGAAGTGACCAACACTAACTACCCGTTCAGACTTCTGACTTGCTGCTCAGTGAGCCTTACTATAAGCCACCAGTGAACTCGTTCAACCCACAGCGCCACCAGAGACCCATACTGAAGCCGGCTGGAGCCAGCACCCGTTCAATGTAACACTACTAAAGTGACCAACCCCAGCTGCTCGTTCAGATCTCTGACTTGCTGCTCAGTGAGACATACTAAAGCCACCAGTGAACCTGTTCCGACCCACAGCGCCACCAGAAACCCATACTGGGGTTGACTAGAGCTGGCACCCGTTCATGTATAACACTACTTGAAGTGACCAACACTAACTACCCATTCAGACTTCTGACTTGCTGCTCAGTGAGCCTTACTATAAGCCACCAGTGAACTCGTTCAACCCACAGCGCCACCAGAGACCCATACTGAAGCCGGCTGGAGCCAGCACCCGTTCAATGTAACACTACTAAAGTGACCAACCCCAGCTGCTCGTTCAGATCTCTGACTTGCTGCTCAGTGAGACATACTAAAGCCACCAGTGAACCTGTTCCGACCCACAGCGCCACCAGAAACCCATACTGGGGTTGACTAGAGCTGGCACCCGTTCATGTATAACACTACTTGAAGTGACCAACACTAACTACCCATTCAGACTTCTGACTTGCTGCTCAGTGAGCCTTACTATAAGCCACCAGTGAACTCGTTCAACCCACAGCGCCACCAGAGACCCATACTGAAGCCGGCTGGAGCCAGCACCCGTTCAATGTAACACTACTAAAGTGACCAACCCCAGCTGCTCGTTCAGACCTCTGACTTGCTGCTCAGTGGACCATACTAAAGTTACCAGTGAACCTGTTCCGACCCACAGCGCCACCAGAAACCCATACTAGGGTGACTGGAGCCGGCACCCGTTCATGTATAAACACTACTTGAAGTGACCAACACCAACTACCCGTTCAGACTTCTGACTTGCTGCTCAGTGAGCCTTACTATAAGCTACCAGTGAACTCGTTTAACCCACAGCACCACCAGAAACCCATACTGAAGCCGGCTGGAGCCAGCACCTGTTCATATATACACACTACTGAAGTGACCAACCCACGGCTACACCCTCAGACACCCAAAGTTGGATAAGGGACAGGGCATGTCAAGGTTCAACACTACTTGAAGTAGCCCGGACCAGCTGGTGACTGACCGAATCCACATTCTTTCATGCCTTCCCTCACACACCTATCCCCTCCCTATAGTAGGAAAGGTGACCTCTATGACCGACCCCTAAAGACCTGGCCACAAGGGGTGAAAACACCTGTCCACCATTTCATTTGCCTGGCCCATTACCACTACGGTTGCCCCTACAGATTATTCTAGGATACACACAGCTCCTGCCGGCTCTGACTGCTAATGATTCCACTACACTACATACAGTTGCACTACTACACTACATTACA
>OY756143.1:3322709-3325209 GCA_963576785.1 Chlorophyllum brunneum | reverse complement strand
CTTCCCGGGTTACCCCGGTTCGGACCTCATTAATGTGCTCCAAGTACGCCGATCTGTAAGAATTCGACCGGATATGACGTTCGTACATTCGTGCACGCGAGAGGGATTCTCGCAGAGGCCAGGCCCTTCCGTCAGGAGAGGGCACTGTTTCATCATCACCTCCTCTGTACTTTGAAAGCGCGGGGACGACGTACCTGTCGTACCATTTCTGACACCCAGTCATCCAGGTTTCCACCCGTTTGTCCAGGCCCGCCGTGCCAGTAGGCTGGTTGTTCCATAGAACTCCCACCAGAGTGTTGGTCCGGTTGCCTAACTGAAGCTTAGCCGCAAGCCGCATTCGCATTGCAGCAGCGTGCTCCTCCACAGATGGGATGCCAAGCTCGATCATTAATACGTTGGAGGCATAAGAGTTGTCGTTTCGCTTCGCCCCAACTACCCAGCGGGTCGTAGACCCAACCAGGGAATCCAGGCTTAGCGTATTCTTCCTCTTATAACCGTACCATTCTGCACCGTAGGTGACAGACGAAACGAGGACGTTTCTAATGGTGTGAACTTTGATAGCAATTGGGCATTTAGGGTCTCGGAGCAGCGGGTGGAGGACCGCGGCGATCCTCTGTCCCTTACCGCGCATGCGCTCGACATGGCGGGCCGCATCGTCGTTCCCTGACAGATCAGTGTCCCCGGATTTGTGCCACTCAGAGGTGACCTCAATCCCGAGGTACTTGTACGTATTAACTTTGGGGACATCGCCCCAGGGGGTTGTGAACTGTGCTGTCTCGTATAGATCCCTATTGGCAGGCGACGGTTCCCCCCACAGCATAGTACCGCACTTCTGTATTCCTAGTGCCATCTCAGTATCGTTCCCCCAGTCCGACAGTTCATCCAGCATAATCTGTAATCCGCTACTGGACGTAGCCAAACCCACAATATCGTCAGCATATCGCCCAGAGGCGACTCGAGTTGGTCCCCGAAGACCGGGGACTGCCACTCCCGCACCCTGCTGTTGCTGGACCGAGCCCTCTCGAGCAAGGTCTTCCCAGGCAGAGTCTATGTAGACACTAAACAGTGGTGGAGAAATAGAGCAACCTTGCCTCACCCCCCTCTGCATATCAAAGGGCTCGGCGTATTGCTCCCCGATTCGAACCCGAAGCTTTGTGTTAGCGTAGATGTGTTTGATAAGACCCAAGAACTTCCCCTGGATCCCCTTACGCTCACAAGCCCGGAAAAGTGCACCATGGTGCACCTTGTCGAAGGCCTTTTTGAAGTCCACAAAGACCCCAAATGTCGGCATTGCTGCCCGGTACCTCCGTCGAATCGACTCGTGCATGGCTATAAACTGGCCCATGCACTCTTCACCAGATCTGAATCCGCTTTGTTCCTGGGATATCAGATCTCCCAGAGCGAATTCCTCACCGAGGCGCTCCTGCATAATCTGGAGCAAGACCTTCTCCATGACGGAGATGAGCGTAATACCACGGTAATTTGTTGTATCCTCAGGATCGCCCGACTTGTATAGTGATATCACTGTACATTGTCTCCAAGAGGAAGGGATCCATTCCAGGTCCCAGACGGCTCGTATAATCCGCCACAACTGTCTTCCCATAGGGGTAAGGGGGGTAGTAAGAAAATCGTCGAGCGGGACGTCAATCCTGACGTTATCGGGTCGCCTCCAATGCTCGCCCGCTCGTAACTCAACCACCGCCATGCTTTCCTCCATAACGAGTGCCTTTAGGACATTGACATGCACGCTGTCCCCACCAGGAGCCGTATTGCGGTTCATTCTCCTGATAGCTGCGACCACATCCTTCCAGACCAGAGGCCTGTTGAGGCTGACCCTCTCCGGTTGTAGATCACCAGGCAAAACTCGTCGCCAGTACTCAGCATCGTCGCGGAGCCCCTTAGGATCATCTTGGGCAAGAGCCCGGTAGTGTTCCATAAAGACATCTGCAACTTCATCCGCTTTAGTCACCACTGACCCATCCCCCTTCCGTATGGGGGGGACAGCGTTAGCTGTTCCTTTGCGATCAACGCATGAGTTGACGGCTGACCAGGCCTCCTTGAGGTCCCCATTCAATAGGTCTTCCGCCAGGCGAGAATATTTCTTTGCTCCCCTAGATCGCTTCCAGAATTTAAGTGAGAACTTAAAGTCCTTCCGCGCGTTGCGCCACTCAGTCTCCACTGCCTCCGGCACCTCACCTAACGGTGAGGCACTTTTGGCAGCTTCAGCAACACGGTAACGCTTGAGCTTTCTTTTAAGTTTTTTCGGGAGCATTTCTCTTTCATAGCCTCCCCCGTTCTTCCGAATGCCGAGTTCCCTCTCGACAGAGTCGGAAGCCTTTGCGAAGTCATCTGCCGCTTTATCTAGGGTAACAGCGTCGACAATGTCTTCAACAGGAAGGGAGGACCACCGATTGTGGTGGACGAGTGGACTGCTCTTTGTCCTGATACTTGGTGTGTGCCAACTACACTTAGATGACGAGGTAGGCTCCGCCCTTGGAAC
>OY756143.1:3295209-3297709 GCA_963576785.1 Chlorophyllum brunneum | reverse complement strand
TCGGGTCGCCTCCAATGCTCGCCCGCTCGTAACTCAACCACCGCCATGCTTTCCTCCATAACGAGTGCCTTTAGGACATTGACATGCACGCTGTCCCCACCAGGAGCCGTATTGCGGTTCATTCTCCTGATAGCTGCGACCACATCCTTCCAGACCAGAGGCCTGTTGAGGCTGACCCTCTCCGGTTGTAGATCACCAGGCAAAACTCGTCGCCAGTACTCAGCATCGTCGCGGAGCCCCTTAGGATCATCTTGGGCAAGAGCCCGGTAGTGTTCCATAAAGACATCTGCAACTTCATCCGCTTTAGTCACCACTGACCCATCCCCCTTCCGTATGGGGGGGACAGCGTTAGCTGTTCCTTTGCGATCAACGCATGAGTTGACGGCTGACCAGGCCTCCTTGAGGTCCCCATTCAATAGGTCTTCCGCCAGGCGAGAATATTTCTTTGCTCCCCTAGATCGCTTCCAGAATTTAAGTGAGAACTTAAAGTCCTTCCGCGCGTTGCGCCACTCAGTCTCCACTGCCTCCGGCACCTCACCTAACGGTGAGGCACTTTTGGCAGCTTCAGCAACACGGTAACGCTTGAGCTTTCTTTTAAGTTTTTTCGGGAGCATTTCTCTTTCATAGCCTCCCCCGTTCTTCCGAATGCCGAGTTCCCTCTCGACAGAGTCGGAAGCCTTTGCGAAGTCATCTGCCGCTTTATCTAGGGTAACAGCGTCGACAATGTCTTCAACAGGAAGGGAGGACCACCGATTGTGGTGGACGAGTGGACTGCTCTTTGTCCTGATACTTGGTGTGTGCCAACTACACTTAGATGACGAGGTAGGCTCCGCCCTTGGAACGCGAACTTTGCGAAGGCGGGCCATCACCGGGACATGATCAGAGACCTTGTAGGACTTTAGCACTTTCGGTCGGTGCACACAGGTTCGTACTGCGCCTGCAGAGCAGACGAAGTGGTCGAGCGAGGAAGGGTTACCCCTCCGGGGGAACCTTGTCAGCGGATCTGACGCAGGCACTAAGTACCTGAGGCCCCCGATCTCTATTCGAGATTGCACCGTTTCTGGGGAGTCATTGAAGTCTCCGCAGCATACGACATTTGCGTTATCATCCTTTTCAAGGATACTGGCAACGATGGATTGCAGGTGCGTCCAAGCAGCTGATCTCTCAGCCCATCTCTGTGCACCTGAAGGGAAATAGCATCCCAACAAGTGGAAGGCCATACCATTCTCCCGAAAACCAGCAACCTTGACATGAAGTACGTCCAGTCCTTCATGGGGGATTCTATACGAGTGTAAACGGCTATCGATAAGGACAGCTTGGCCTCTGAACCCCTCTTCCTTTGGCATCTCGTAGGTAACATACCCCTTTATCCTCACGGGGTGGTTCCAGCGGGCCACTAGAGTTTCCTGTAGGGCAAGCGCTACAACGTTCCTACTTTCTAGCAGTTCGACGACATTATGTTTCCTGGAATGGAATCCGTTAATATTCCAGGATACTATCGAGCACTGCGATGCCTCAAGCTTTGGCACAGCACTTTTACTCGAGATAGGGGACTGAGGATCCCTATCTCGCCATTGCACAAAACGTGCAACCCGCTATTTACCAACGGGTCTGGTGGACCTCAGCCGGAGATCTGCCCGGCTACCCTTGTCCAAGTGAGCTCGTAGAGCTCTTAGTAACTGTGGTGTCCTGTCGCGGGTAGCATCTCGGATAGACCGAGCGATACCGACGGCGACTGACTCCCTTACCCAGATATCACACCGGGGTTGAGAGCCAGTTCGGACTATTCGTTTGCACCTGACTATGGCAGAGAAGGTACCTTGGTCAAGTACCCCTCTGAGTTCATCCATGACATTAGACTCATTGCATTCACCTGTGTTAAATATCACAAAGCGGACCAGCTCCGAGTCGGCAAGACGAGTTGGGCGTGTTGGATTTCTCCATTCGTGCCGCTCAATGGCACGCTTCATATGCGGGTCGATGATCTCGAGGTGTCGCAATCCCAAAGCAGCGTCCACCTCGGCTGACCCTGTGGGTGTGGGTGAAGTGGGTGTTGTCATAGAATTGTGTTAATTAATAGGCCCCCGTCGCGGAAAGCATCCTTCGTCCTCTCCAAGCCACCTTCCCAAGACAGCAGGGTTTGAACGAAATCAACTCCGTCGCGGGACCCACCCAAGCAGGTAGATGGCATATCACAACTGCAGCCACCCCTGGGCCCTCGAGGGAAAACCTCTCGAGTTGCAGTGCTCAACCTGTATACCTCAAGGTAACTCGCTCAGTCGTCCAATTAGTAATCCGTCAGCGATAGACATGACAAGCCTTTCGGCCATTGGCACCCTCAATTATGAACTTGACTCAACCGGGAAGAGCGTACATCAGAGCCCAACAATCGCATATTTATTGATAAGCCCCACGAGGGGCCGAAGTACGAGTAACGAAAGTAAAATTACAGAAGGAGGGCGGGTGTGGAAGCAGGCGGCTGGGGCACATTAGTCAAATA
>OY756143.1:3260209-3265209 GCA_963576785.1 Chlorophyllum brunneum | reverse complement strand
GCCATCACTAAGGTCTGTACGCTGCAGAGTCTGCCGTGTCCAGCCGCGAGTAGCGGCGAGACTCCATCTGTCGTAGAAATCGGCTGCGACAGACAGCTTGGGATCAACTCGTGCATCTAGGATACAGTCGCGCACGTTCATTACCAGGTATTCCTCCTGTGCGACTGCGCCCCGGGCTTGCGCCTTCTGGGACAACACTAAAGCGAACTGATCTTCCCTCTCATCCTCATACCGAGGCCCCTGTAAGGTAGCAGGGGTGGCAATCCAACCAGCCTCGAGAAGCTGCTGGTCGACTCCCAGAAGATCAAGGTTGACGACTATTCCTTCCCGGGTTACCCCGGTTCGGACCTCATTAATGTGCTCCAAGTACGCCGATCTGTAAGAATTCGACCGGATATGACGTTCGTACATTCGTGCACGCGAGAGGGATTCTCGCAGAGGCCAGGCCCTTCCATCAGGAGAGGGCACTGTTTCATCATCACCTCCTCTGTACTTTGAAAGCGCAGGGACGACGTACCTGTCGTACCATTTCTGACACCCAGTCATCCAGGTTTCCACCCGTTTGTCCAGGCCCGCCGTGCCAGTAGGCTGGTTGTTCCATAGAACTCCCACCAGAGTGTTGGTCCGGTTGCCTAACTGAAGCTTAGCCGCAAGCCGCATTCGCATTGCAGCAGCGTGCTCCTCCACAGATGGGATGCCAAGCTCGATCATTAATACGTTGGAGGCATAAGAGTTGTCGTTTCGCTTCGCCCCAACTACCCAGCGGGTCGTAGACCCAACCAGGGAATCCAGGCTTAGCGTATTCTTCCTCTTATAACCGTACCATTCTGCACCGTAGGTGACAGACGAAACGAGGACGTTTCTAATGGTGTGAACTTTGATAGCAATTGGGCATTTAGGGTCTCGGAGCAGCGGGTGGAGGACCGCGGCGATCCTCTGTCCCTTACCGCGCATGCGCTCGACATGGCGGGCCGCATCGTCGTTCCCTGACAGATCAGTGTCCCCGGATTTGTGCCACTCAGAGGTGACCTCAATCCCGAGGTACTTGTACGTATTAACTTTGGGGACATCGCCCCAGGGGGTTGTGAACTGTGCTGTCTCGTATAGATCCCTATTGGCAGGCGACGGTTCCCCCCACAGCATAGTACCGCACTTCTGTATTCCTAGTGCCATCTCAGTATCGTTCCCCCAGTCCGACAGTTCATCCAGCATAATCTGTAATCCGCTACTGGACGTAGCCAAACCCACAATATCGTCAGCATATCGCCCAGAGGCGACTCGAGTTGGTCCCCGAAGACCGGGGACTGCCACTCCCGCACCCTGCTGTTGCTGGACCGAGCCCTCTCGAGCAAGGTCTTCCCAGGCAGAGTCTATGTAGACGCTAAACAGTGGTGGAGAAATAGAGCAACCTTGCCTCACCCCCCTCTGCATATCAAAGGGCTCGGCGTATTGCTCCCCGATTCGAACCCGAAGCTTTGTGTTAGCGTAGATGTGTTTGATAAGACCCAAGAACTTCCCCTGGATCCCCTTACGCTCACAAGCCCGGAAAAGTGCACCATGGTGCACCTTGTCGAAGGCCTTTTTGAAGTCCACAAAGACCCCAAATGTCGGCATTGCTGCCCGGTACCTCCGTCGAATCGACTCGTGCATGGCTATAAACTGGCCCATGCACTCTTCACCAGATCTGAATCCGCTTTGTTCCTGGGATATCAGATCTCCCAGAGCGAATTCCTCACCGAGGCGCTCCTGCATAATCTGGAGCAAGACCTTCTCCATGACGGAGATGAGCGTAATACCACGGTAATTTGTTGTATCCTCAGGATCGCCCGACTTGTATAGTGATATCACTGTACATTGTCTCCAAGAGGAAGGGATCCATTCCAGGTCCCAGACGGCTCGTATAATCCGCCACAACTGTCTTCCCATAGGGGTAAGGGGGGTAGTAAGAAAATCGTCGAGCGGGACGTCAATCCTGACGTTATCGGGTCGCCTCCAATGCTCGCCCGCTCGTAACTCAACCACCGCCATGCTTTCCTCCATAACGAGTGCCTTTAGGACATTGACATGCACGCTGTCCCCACCAGGAGCCGTATTGCGGTTCATTCTCCTGATAGCTGCGACCACATCCTTCCAGACCAGAGGCCTGTTGAGGCTGACCCTCTCCGGTTGTAGATCACCAGGCAAAACTCGTCGCCAGTACTCAGCATCGTCGCGGAGCCCCTTAGGATCATCTTGGGCAAGAGCCCGGTAGTGTTCCATAAAGACATCTGCAACTTCATCCGCTTTAGTCACCACTGACCCATCCCCCTTCCGTATGGGGGGGACAGCGTTAGCTGTTCCTTTGCGATCAACGCATGAGTTGACGGCTGACCAGGCCTCCTTGAGGTCCCCATTCAATAGGTCTTCCGCCAGGCGAGAATATTTCTTTGCTCCCCTAGATCGCTTCCAGAATTTAAGTGAGAACTTAAAGTCCTTCCGCGCGTTGCGCCACTCAGTCTCCACTGCCTCCGGCACCTCACCTAACGGTGAGGCACTTTTGGCAGCTTCAGCAACACGGTAACGCTTGAGCTTTCTTTTAAGTTTTTTCGGGAGCATTTCTCTTTCATAGCCTCCCCCGTTCTTCCGAATGCCGAGTTCCCTCTCGACAGAGTCGGAAGCCTTTGCGAAGTCATCTGCCGCTTTATCTAGGGTAACAGCGTCGACAATGTCTTCAACAGGAAGGGAGGACCACCGATTGTGGTGGACGAGTGGACTGCTCTTTGTCCTGATACTTGGTGTGTGCCAACTACACTTAGATGACGAGGTAGGCTCCGCCCTTGGAACGCGAACTTTGCGAAGGCGGGCCATCACCGGGACATGATCAGAGACCTTGTAGGACTTTAGCACTTTCGGTCGGTGCACACAGGTTCGTACTGCGCCTGCAGAGCAGACGAAGTGGTCGAGCGAGGAAGGGTTACCCCTCCGGGGGAACCTTGTCAGCGGATCTGACGCAGGCACTAAGTACCTGAGGCCCCCGATCTCTATTCGAGATTGCACCGTTTCTGGGGAGTCATTGAAGTCTCCGCAGCATACGACATTTGCGTTATCATCCTTTTCAAGGATACTGGCAACGATGGATTGCAGGTGCGTCCAAGCAGCTGATCTCTCAGCCCATCTCTGTGCACCTGAAGGGAAATAGCATCCCAACAAGTGGAAGGCCATACCATTCTCCCGAAAACCAGCAACCTTGACATGAAGTACGTCCAGTCCTTCATGGGGGATTCTATACGAGTGTAAACGGCTATCGATAAGGACAGCTTGGCCTCTGAACCCCTCTTCCTTTGGCATCTCGTAGGTAACATACCCCTTTATCCTCACGGGGTGGTTCCAGCGGGCCACTAGAGTTTCCTGTAGGGCAAGCGCTACAACGTTCCTACTTTCTAGCAGTTCGACGACATTATGTTTCCTGGAATGGAATCCGTTAATATTCCAGGATACTATCGAGCACTGCGATGCCTCAAGCTTTGGCACAGCACTTTTACTCGAGATAGGGGACTGAGGATCCCTATCTCGCCATTGCACAAAACGTGCAACCCGCTATTTACCAACGGGTCTGGTGGACCTCAGCCGGAGATCTGCCCGGCTACCCTTGTCCAAGTGAGCTCGTAGAGCTCTTAGTAACTGTGGTGTCCTGTCGCGGGTAGCATCTCGGATAGACCGAGCGATACCGACGGCGACTGACTCCCTTACCCAGATATCACACCGGGGTTGAGAGCCAGTTCGGACTATTCGTTTGCACCTGACTATGGCAGAGAAGGTACCTTGGTCAAGTACCCCTCTGAGTTCATCCATGACATTAGACTCATTGCATTCACCTGTGTTAAATATCACAAAGCGGACCAGCTCCGAGTCGGCAAGACGAGTTGGGCGTGTTGGATTTCTCCATTCGTGCCGCTCAATGGCACGCTTCATATGCGGGTCGATGATCTCGAGGTGTCGCAATCCCAAAGCAGCGTCCACCTCGGCTGACCCTGTGGGTGTGGGTGAAGTGGGTGTTGTCATAGAATTGTGTTAATTAATAGGCCCCCGTCGCGGAAAGCATCCTTCGTCCTCTCCAAGCCACCTTCCCAAGACAGCAGGGTTTGAACGAAATCAACTCCGTCGCGGGACCCACCCAAGCAGGTAGATGGCATATCACAACTGCAGCCACCCCTGGGCCCTCGAGGGAAAACCTCTCGAGTTGCAGTGCTCAACCTGTATACCTCAAGGTAACTCGCTCAGTCGTCCAATTAGTAATCCGTCAGCGATAGACATGACAAGCCTTTCGGCCATTGGCACCCTCAATTATGAACTTGACTCAACCGGGAAGAGCGTACATCAGAGCCCAACAATCGCATATTTATTGATAAGCCCCACGAGGGGCCGAAGTACGAGTAACGAAAGTAAAATTACAGAAGGAGGGCGGGTGTGGAAGCAGGCGGCTGGGGCACATTAGTCAAATACGTCCCCACTCTTCCCCTTACCCTTCTTACCACCGGCACCACCAGCGGCGGAGGTCGCACCATCCTTCCCCTTCCCAGTATCATTCCCCTTGGCCTTCCCTTTGCCGCCCTTGGGCTTCTTCGCCTGAGGGACCTCCTTGGACTCCTCCGTCTGCTTACGCTTCTTGGAGGTGCCTTTCTCCAAGTTGGCAATCCTCCCCTCGAGTTTCTCGATACGGTCAGTGAGGGTGCGAAGTTCCCCTCTGACATCCACGTCGGCTTCCTCCAGGGTCCACTCGATGTCCATGTAGGGGACGCTGTCCATCCCGGTGAGCTTCTTGTACCCAGCCTTCACTCTGGATCCGGAGATCCGTTTGAGGACTGGGCAGTCGGCGGACGCATGGCCATCTCCCAACGCGGGGCCTGAGAAGCAGACCAGACAATGCTTCTTGACCTTATAACGCGACGTCTTTGCAAACGCATTGTTAAAATCGCCTAAGTCGAAAGAGGCGTCCCCCGCGACCTGGATGACCCACTTAT
>OY756143.1:3217709-3220209 GCA_963576785.1 Chlorophyllum brunneum | reverse complement strand
CTCGTCGCCAGTACTCAGCATCGTCGCGGAGCCCCTTAGGATCATCTTGGGCAAGAGCCCGGTAGTATTCCATAAAGACATCTGCAACTTCATCCGCTTTAGTCACCACTGACCCATCCCCCTTCCGTATGGGGGGGACAGCGTTAGCCGTTCCTTTGCGATCAACGCATGAGTTGACGGCTGACCAGGCCTCCTTGAGGTCCCCATTCAATAGGTCTTCCGCCAGGCGAGAATATTTCTTTGCTCCCCTAGATCGCTTCCAGAATTTAAGTGAGAACTTAAAGTCCTTCCGCGCGTTGCGCCACTCAGTCTCCACTGCCTCTGGCACCTCACCTAATGGTGAGGCACTTTTGGCAGCTTCAGCAACACGGTAACGCTTGAGCTTTCTCTTAAGTTTTTTCGGGAGCATTTCTCTTTCATAGCCTCCCCCGTTCTTCCGAATGCCGAGTTCCCTCTCGACAGAGTCGGAAGCCTTTGCAAAGTCATCTGCCGCTTTATCTAGGGTAACAGCGTCGACAATGTCTTCAACAGGAAGGGAGGACCACCGATTGTGGTGGACGAGTGGACTGCTCTTTGTCCTGATGCTCGGTGTGTGCCAACTACACTTAGATGACGAGGTAGGCTCCACCCTTGGAACGCGAACTTTGCGAAGGCGGGCCATCACCGGGACATGATCAGAGACCTTGTAGGACTTTAGCACTTTCGGTCGGTGCACACAGGATCGTACTGCGCCTGCAGAGCAGACAAAGTGGTCGAGCGAGGAAGGGTTACCCCTCCGGGGGAACCTTGTCAGCGGATCTGACGCAGGCACTAAGTACCTGAGGCCCCCGATCTCTATTCGAGATTGCACCGTTTCTGGGGAGTCATTGAAGTCTCCGCAGCATACGACATTTGCGTTATCATCCTTTTCAAGGATACTGGCAACGATGGATTGCAGGTGCGTCCAAGCAGCTGATCTCTCAGCCCGTCTCTGTGCACCTGAAGGGAAATAGCATCCCAACAAGTGGAAGGCCATACCATTCTCCCGAAAACCAGCAACCTTGACATGAAGTACGTCCAGTCCTTCATGGGGGATTCTATATGAGTGTAAACGGCTATCGATAAGGACAGCTTGGCCTCTGAACCCCTCTTCCTTCGGCATCTCGTAGGTAATATACCCCTTTATCCTCACGGGGTGGTTCCAGCGGGCCACTAGAGTTTCCTGTAGGGCAAGCGCTACAACGTTCCTACTTTCTAGCAGTTCGACGACATTATGTTTCCTGGAATGGAATCCATTAATATTCCAGGATACTATCGAGCACTGCGATGCCTCAAGCTTTGGCACAGCACTTTTACTCGAGATAGGGGACTGAGGATCCCTATCTCGCCATTGCACAAAACGTGCAACCCGCCATTTACCAACGGGTCTGGTGGACCTCAGCCGGAGATCTGCCCGGCTACCCTTGTCCAAGTGAGCTCGTAGAGCTCTTAGTAACTGTGGTGTCCTGTCGCGGGTAGCATCTCGGATAGACCGAGCGATACCGACGGCGACTGACTCCCTTACCCAGATATCACACCGGGGTTGAGAGCCAGTTCGGACTATTCGTTTGCACCTGACAATGGCAGAGAAGGTACCTTGGTCAAGTACCCCTCTGAGTTCATCCATGACATTAGACTCATTGCATTCGCCTGTGTTAAATATCACAAAGCGGACCAGCTCCAAGTCGGCAAGACGAGTTGGGCGTGTTGGATTTCTCCATTCGTGCCGCGCAATGGCACGCTTCATATGCGGGTCGATGATCTCGAGGTGTCGCAATCCCAAAGCAGCGTCCACCTCGGCTGACCCTGTGGGTGTGGGTGAAGTGGGTGTTGTCATAGAATTGTGTTAATTAATAGGCCCCCGTCGCGGAAAGCATCCTTCGTCCTCTCCAAGCCACCTTCCCAAGACAGCAGGGTTTGAACGAAATCAACTCCGTCGCGGGACCCACCCAAGCAGGTAGATGGCATATCACAACTGCAGCCACCCCTGGGCCCTCGAGGGAAAACCTCTCGAGTTGCAGTGCTCAACCTGTATACCTCAAGGTAACTCGCTCAGTCGTCCAATCAGTAATCCGTCAGCGACAGACATGACAAGCCTTTCGGCCATTGGCACCCTCAATTATGAACTTGACTCAACCGGGAAGAGCGTACATCAGAGCCCAACAATAGCATATTTATTGATAAGCCCCATGAGGGGCCGAAGTACGAGTGACGAAGGTGAAATCACAGAAGGAGGGCAGGTGTGGAAGCAGGCGGCTGGGGCACATTAGTCAAATACGTCCCCACTCTTCCCCTTACCCTTCTTACCACCGGCACCACCAGCGGCGGAGGTCGCACCATCCTTCCCCTTCCCAGTGTCATTCCCCTTGGCCTTCCCTTTGCCGCCCTTGGGCTTCTTCGCCTGAGGGACCTCCTTGGACTCCTCCGTCTGCTTACGCTTCTTGGAGGTGCCTTTCTCCAAGTTGGCAATCCTCCCCTCGAG
>OY756143.1:3202709-3205209 GCA_963576785.1 Chlorophyllum brunneum | reverse complement strand
AGTGTTGGTCCGGTTGCCTAACTGAAGCTTAGCCGCAAGCCGCATTCGCATTGCAGCAGCGTGCTCCTCCACAGATGGGATGCCAAGCTCGATCATTAATACGTTGGAGGCATAAGAGTTGTCGTTTCGCTTCGCCCCAACTACCCAGCGGGTCGTAGACCCAACCAGGGAATCCAGGCTTAGCGTATTCTTCCTCTTATAACCGTACCATTCTGCACCGTAGGTGACAGACGAAACGAGGACGTTCCTAATGGTGTGAACTTTGATAGCAATTGGGCATTTAGGGTCTCGGAGCAGCGGGTGGAGGACCGCGGCGATCCTCTGTCCCTTACCGCGCATGCGCTCGACATGGCGGGCCGCATCGTCGTTCCCTGACAGATCAGTGTCCCCGGATTTGTGCCACTCAGAGGTGACCTCAATCCCGAGGTACTTGTACGTATTAACTTTGGGGACATCGCCCCAGGGGGTTGTGAACTGTGCTGCCTCGTAAAGATCCCTATTGGCAGGCGACGGTTCCCCCCACAGCATAGTACCGCACTTCTGTATTCCTAGTGCCATCTCAGTATCGTTCCCCCAGTCCGACAGTTCATCCAGCATAATCTGTAATCCGCTACTGGACGTAGCCAAACCCACAATATCGTCAGCATATCGCCCAGAGGCGACTCGAGTTGGTCCCCAAAGACCGGGGACTGCCACTCCTGCACCCTGCTGTTGTTGGACCGAGCCCTCTCGAGCAAGGTCTTCCCAGGCAGAGTCTATGTAGACGCTAAACAGTGGTGGAGAAATAGAGCAACCCTGCCTCACCCCCCTTTGCATATCAAAGGGCTCGGCGTATCGCTCCCCGATTCGAACCCGAAGCTTTGTGTTAGCGTAGATGTGTTTGATAAGACCCAAGAACTTCCCCTGGATCCCCTTGCGCTCACAAGCCCGGAAAAGTGCACCATGGTGCACCTTGTCGAAGGCCTTTTTGAAGTCCACAAAGACCCCAAATGTCGGCATTGCTGCCCGGTACCTCCGTCGAATCGACTCGTGCATGGCTATAAACTGGCCCATGCACTCTTCACCAGACCTGAATCCACTTTGTTCCTGGGATATCAGATCTCCCAGAGCGAATTCCTCACCGAGGCGCTCCTGCATAATCTGGAGCAAGACCTTCTCCATGACGGAGATGAGCGTAATACCACGGTAATTTGTTGTATCCTCAGGATCACCCGACTTGTATAGTGATATCACTGTACATTGTCTCCAAGAGGAAGGGATCCATTCCAGGTCCCAGACGGCTCGTATAATCCGCCACAACTGTCTTCCCATAGGGGTAAGGGGGGTAGTAAGAAAATCGTCGAGCGGGACGTCAATCCTGACGTTATCGGGTCGCCTCCAATGCTCGCCCGCTCGTAACTTAACCACCGCCATGCTTTCCTCCATAACGAGTGCCTTTAGGACATTGACATGCACGCTGTCCCCACCAGGAGCCGTATTGCAGTTCATTCTCCTGATAGCTGCGACCACATCCTTCCAGACCAGAGGCCTGTTGAGGCTGACCCTCTCTGGTTGTAGATCACCAGGCAAAACTCGTCGCCAGTACTCAGCATCGTCGCGGAGCCCCTTAGGATCATCTTGGGCAAGAGCCCGGTAGTGTTCCATAAAGACATCTGCAACTTCATCCGCTTTAGTCACCACTGACCCATCCCCCTTCCGTATGGGGGGGACAGCGTTAGCCGTTCCTTTGCGATCAACGCATGAGTTGACGGCTGACCAGGCCTCCTTGAGGTCCCCATTCAATAGGTCTTCCGCCAGGCGAGAATATTTCTTTGCTCCCCTAGATCGCTTCCAGAATTTAAGTGAGAACTTAAAGTCCTTCCGCGCGTTGCGCCACTCAGTCTCCACTGCCTCTGGCACCTCACCTAATGGTGAGGCACTTTTGGCAGCTTCAGCAACACGGTAACGCTTGAGCTTTCTCTTAAGTTTTTTTGGGAGCATTTCTCTTTCATAGCCTCCCCCGTTCTTCCGAATGCCGAGTTCCCTCTCGACAGAGTCGGAAGCCTTTGCAAAGTCATCTGCCGCTTTATCTAGGGTAACAGCGTCGACAATGTCTTCAACAGGAAGGGAGGACCACCGATTGTGGTGGACGAGTGGACTGCTCTTTGTCCTGATGCTCGGTGTGTGCCAACTACACTTAGATGACGAGGTAGGCTCCGCCCTTGGAACGCGAACTTTGCGAAGGCGGGCCATCACCGGGACATGATCAGAGACCTTGTAGGACTTTAGCACTTTCGGTCGGTGCACACAGGATCGTACTGCGCCTGCAGAGCAGACAAAGTGGTCGAGCGAGGAAGGGTTACCCCTCCGGGGGAACCTTGTCAGCGGATCTGACGCAGGCACTAAGTACCTGAGGCCCCCGATCTCTATTCGAGATTGCACCGTTTCTGGGGAGTCATTGAAGTCTCCGCAGCATACGACATTTGCGTTATCATCCTTTTCAAGGATACTGGCAACGATG
>OY756143.1:3150209-3157709 GCA_963576785.1 Chlorophyllum brunneum | reverse complement strand
TTTCACAGAGAATATTTCAATCTTTCCGTCTTCTACCAAATCACGGATGTAATGGTATTTGATGTCGACGTGTTTTGATCGTTTTTCTGTTACTGGATTCTTGGCCCAAAATATTGAACCCTCATTATCACCGAAGAGATAAGGGGCTAATGATTGGATACCAATTTCTTCCAACAAATTGACAGTCCAAACAAGTTGTCGACTGCAATCTGACAAAGCCATATATTCGGCTTCAGTGGAAGATAATGCAACAGTTTTCTGTTTCCTACTTAACCAAGCGATAGCTCCGCTGGCTAACAAACAGAAATATCCAGTTACAGATTTACGACTAATTGGATCACCAGCCCAATCAGAGTTGGAAAAGGCATTCAGGCCTTGCATAGAACTTCCATTATAGGTAATTCTATATTTGCGAGTAGCATTAAGATACTTTAGCAAATGTAAGCCTGCATTGTAATGCGCTTTAGTTGGATTGGTCATATGTTGTGATAATTTGACAGTGGCGAAAGCTATGTCGGGCCGACTGCCTATCATCAGATACATAACCGATCCTACTAATTGTTGATACCTCTTTATGAAGTCAGGTGTCGCTTTTCCTGTATTGGATTCGAAGATAAATCCATTTGGTAATGGTATTTCTTCTTTTCCAATTACTTTAAATCGATCAAGTACTTTTCCTAGATAATCCATTTGGTCTAGGGTGATTGATTGGTTTATAGGATTTTGCGAAATTTTCATGCCAAGAAACTCTTTGGTTGGACCAAGGTCTTGGCATTCCCATTTCTTCATAAAGAGTGCTCGCTTCTCATATAGAAGTCTAGAGCCTCTAATTCCGACGAACATTGAGTCATCTACATAGACCAGAGCTATAATAAGCTCTTTGGTTTCAGGGTCGTAGTAATAATAGACTCCAGCATCTAGTTTGGATCGGACAAATCCTAGGTCAGTCATTGACTTAGTCAATTCCTTCCACCATTGTCGTCCAGATTGCTTTAATCCATAAATGGCTCGGCTTAATTTCCAAACCAAATTACCACGACCTGTATTGAAACCTTCTGGAAGTTCCATATAGAGTTCTTCATCCAGTTTTCCGTAGAGATAAGCAGTTTTAACATCTAAACTGAGCATCTCCCAATCGTTGAGGGCAGCGACTGCAAATATGAGTCGTGCTGTCTCATAACGGACTACTGGTGAAAATAGTTCATCGTAATCGATTCCCTCTATCTGAGAGAATCCTTTTGCTACTAGTCGAGCACGGTATCGACCGTCTGATTTGGGTGTAAAGACCCATCTATTTTTGACAGCTTTTCTTCCAGGCGGAAGTTTAGCTAAGTCATAAACATGTCTTTCTTTGAGTGAATTTAACTCTTCTAAGCACGCTTTCCACCATTTAGATTTCTCTTCTGATGGTAGTCGATTTAGATCCTTGAAAGAAATAGGAACTAATGGTGATTCGACTTTTTGAGCGCACAGATAATCGATCATCCCTACTCCTCCTTCTCTGCATAAGTCTTCTAATGTAGAAGCTTCATGCTGAGAACGTCTATCGATTATTCCAGGTTTGGAAGCCTCTGATCAAATTTGTCTAACAAGTCTACTTGTAGAACTTGTTAACTTCGACTTAGGAGGTTGGAACATCTCATAGTCCTGGAGTATTTTGGTCGGATGCTTTGTAGAATCATAGAAGTTTCCTGGACATTCAGGTACTTTTCTGGTTCTTTGCGGTCTCTGAGGTATTTCAGGAACCGGTATTTGATCCGAGTGACCTCGTGGTACAGAAGGACCAGCATCCTGATCATCTTTGACAGGGGTATAGGGTATGAACGGTTGTACATCCAGATCATCTCTTTGAGAAGGCGGATGGTTGGGACCTTCAGGGTGATTAGGTGGATCAGCATATGATAATCCATCACTGTCATCGTCTTCTGGTGTTTGTGCTTCTCTTGGTGGAAAGAGAATGTTTTGCACAATACCATCCCACTCCTCCTGAACATCGGTATCGATATTCGGTGCTTTTCCCTTTCCTTTATTCTTTTTAGGTTCAGGGAAAGGAGTTGGAATTCATCCATGAACAGATCTATAAGTCCTTTCTTCCGGAGAACTTCCGGTAGAAGTTCGGGGAATAGGGCTTGGTGGTTTATCAATAGGTAAACCAGTAGATGGATCTGGAGCATGGAAGACAATAACTTCCGAAGGTGTACTTCGAGAAGTAGAAGATGATGGTTGGTTCATCCGTTCTTCTTGCTTCTTTCCAACACATTTAGGGAAGTGTTCTTCACTGAATACAGCTGTTGGAGATGTATAGATTACATTTCCATTTAGGTGCCTCATGAAACGATAATTTTTCCTGTCTGATGTCCAACCAAGGAAAATCATGAGTTCTGACTTCGCTGTCAGTTTATTGTCTCTTATCTCTTTTGGGAGAAAGACATAAGCACCGCAGCCAAAGACTCTCTCTTTAGAGATGTCTGGAATCTTCTGATTCAACACTTCATAAGGTGTTTTCCACATGAGCCGTGATACCGGTGTTTTATTATAGATATGTATCGCATGATCTATAGAAAACTCCCACCAACCATCAGGAATACAAGCATGATGCCGCATGGCTTCTGCTTTATCCATTAGAGTTCGGTTCAAGCGTTCCACTCGACCATTTTGTTGGTGTATGTGCGGTGCACTAGTCTCATGTATAATCCCTAATGAGTGCAAATGAGATTGCAACTCATCAGTTGCATACTCTCCTCCTCTATCAGTGCAGAGATATTTTAATTTAGTCTCGTATTGAGTCTGAATTAAGGCAATGAAATTTTTCATTTCTTCTGCTGCTTCTGATTTCTTATGGAGAAAACGAATCCATCCATGAGAGGAAAAGTCGTCCATTATGGTCATGACCCATTTAAATTATGGTAAGAAAGAATCGGAAGTTCAACTAAATCCGAGTGAATTCTTTCGAATGGATGCTTTGCGCGTGTAGGGTTTTCTCTAAAGGGTTTCTGGTGCAGCTTTCCCTTGGCACAACTGTCACAGACTGGTTTTTGTTCAGGAATCTGCACCGGAGTAAACCCAATCGTATTTTTCTCAAAATGATTGAGAATACAATTAGAGGGATGTCCTAATCTTGCATGTACAACTTTGTAGCCAACAATTGGATCCACAGTCATAGCTGCTTGTTCCGAGTGTACAATTTTTGTATTAACAAAATGTAAAGTAGTGTTGTGACTTGCTGAAGGATATGCTTGAAGAATAGCATTTCCTTCGCTATCAACTACTACTGATTTGTTGGCATCTGTTCTAACAGTTTTGCCATCCTGGCATAACTGTCCCACTGACATTAGTCGTTCAGAGGTTCCTTTTAGAAGGAAGACTGGATATATTAATATCTGCGTTGGTTGAACGCTGTCAGTCTTCCCGTTATAGACTCTATGCTTAAGCATAACTGCGCCAAGACCAACTGCATTAAGGTAGGGGCCTTGTGCTCCTACAGTCTTAATTGGGATCGAAACTTCGAGTTCTTCGAAGTTGATAAAGTCTTCCGCATAAGGGGTATAATGACATGATGCCCCTGAGTCTAATAACCATACGTCACTATATTCTTCTAGTGGCGTTATGCTTTGATCATTGCTTCGCGATCAAGATCTAAATTGATCCGGTACTCTTAAATACTGATCGGGCATGCATGTGGAGAAACAAGAAAATTGAGAAGTATTAAAACACTTCTCATTCATTGATTCATACATAACAACATTATTATGGGATCCTAAAGATCCCGATAGCGTGTCTATATGCCCGGCCCCCGACGTCCTTTCCCCTTGCCCTTGCCCTTCTTCTTGCAAAGACGGCCAGTCGGCATATTGGTGACAGGACTGTGTATCAGGGTTAGTAAGAGTATCTGAGATCGAATTGATCACGTACCCAGCTCCTCCCTTCTTCTTGAAGTCGCTCCCGTAGTCTGTCGACGGGAGTCCGAGTGACACCTCAGATTGAGGTGCCGAAGCAAAAGGTTCGGACTTCGGAGACTTGGGGAGAGGCCCAGAAGAGGGTCCTGCGATGTTCGCAGGGTTCCTGGGGTCGCGGATGTCGTAGGCGACATCCTGAGCCGGCGCCATGAGGTCATCGACCTCCTTCTCGCTCTCAAGCCGTTTGAAGGCTTCATCTACCAACACTGAAAGTGTGGCAGGATGCCTATCAGCGGTCTTGTTCTTCTGAGTAAGAGAGTATCTCTTACTCTGGAAATGCTCCGTTGGAGGGGAGGCCCGAGGAAGAGGAGGGAATTCCTCTTCGTAGGTCCTGACGGCCGGAGCTACTATTTCCTCTGGAGGAGGAAGGTAGTACGGCCGAACCTCTCCGGGTTCAAGCGAGTCCATGCTTGGGATCTTTACCACATGATGCATAACCAAATTGAGTTTATTCCCAAATTTGGGAGAAATCAATAAGGCGTAAGGCAAATCATGAGGTAAAAGAAAAGCAAAACGGACGTGGGTCGCGTTAATATCGGGGTTACTATTTTTAGTGAACCATTTACTTACCCTCGTGTGTCCCTCACAGGTACAACCTGGGGGGTGACCAGAAGGAACCAAAGGTGCACCAGGTAGTGTCACCGATTGTCCTTGTTGGGTACGGGGGTGAGAGACCTCGTGCATTTGTCGATCATAACGATCGAGGGCACATTTCTTCGCCATTTGCATCGGCGAAGGACCAGTGACGCGGTCGCGCCAGGTGGTTACCTGTTGGATCCGCAGTGAGTTTTCGAGGAGGGCGGTGAAACATAAGTTTCGTGCTTCAGCACGCACCTTTTTCTCGAGCTCAGCACGAGCATTCTCTCGTGCCTGCTGGACCTTCTTGGGATTAACCCAAGTAAGCGGTTTTGGTCTCTCACTCACAAGTACATGAGTGGTCAGAGGAGCGGGAGCGGGAATGGGTTGAGGCGCGTCCATGCGCCTCATCAGGTCGAAGGGGGTCATCCCCAGACCAGTGAAACAATGGACCGCTGGTTCCGTGGCAGCGGCAAAGCCCGCCATGGCTTCCGCCATGTGGGCCTGGGGTTTACCCTGGCGCTTCTTGGGCTTCTTCTTCTTCTTCTGGACGTTAATCCAGGTAGGAGAAGGGGGAGAAGGCTGAGGGGGCTGCCCACTCGGATTGGCAGGGTGGCGTGGACCTCTCGCAGGCTGGGCCCTGGTATCGCCTCCAGGGTGGAAGCGGTTCCAGGGTGGTCCAGGGCGAGTCCTGGGAAAATTGCCCTGAGGGCGAGTTTGGTAGTTGGCGGTGGCGGCAAAAGATGCTTGGGGGTTAGACATGTTAGGTCTTGACCCTTCACGTCTTGACCACTCAGCATTTATAGTCTGCTGAACTACCTCCCAGGTCATATCTACAACATCGTGATTATTTGCCAATGTTGTTTGTGCCACAGCATTCCAATCTGGTGGTAATGCGTTCAAAGCGATCATCGCGCCAAGAACTTCTGGCAATTTTACTTTAGCTGTTTCTAATTGAGAAGCCATTGTTCTCAATTCAGCTAGATCTATTGCTGGATCTTGATTCCCTGAAATGCGCTTTTGCAACATTCTTTGGAGAATTGAATACACCGCGGCAGGAGAAGGTGTCCCAAAGCGGGTTTTCAAATCAGTCCAGAGGAATCCAGGAGCATCATGTCCATGGAGTAATAGGGAATCAGGTAAGGTGCCATTAATAACAGCCAATGCCTGACCTCTCAATTGTTCTCTCCTTTTATCCTCCTCCGTTAAGGTGGTAGGATTCGCAGGAGAGAGATCCTGGTCTGTCACAGTCCATCCGGACTGATCAGAACCAGTGATAGAAATGAGGGTTAGGGCATCCTGAAGCCTTCTAGACTAGAACGCATAGTTCTTTGGCCCATTAAGCTTAGGTAAACCAGCGACGATATTATTAGTAGACATAATATCTTCGTCGAGTGTATTTCTTTCTAGAAGAAAATTCTCGTATCAGCAATGATCAAATGCAAGGATAACTCTGTCAGGTAAAGCCCTATCATCCTATCTCGGTTAGAGGGGATGATAATGGTTTAACCATCGGTAAGGCTACCGGGGCCCATAACCTGTTGAGGAAACGACTGTAACGAGTTGTTTGCTGGGGGCAGCAGTAAACGCAGTGGGAGAGAATGTAGGGTCTACTCACCGAGATAATAAGCTTCTATCTGATACCTGTAGTAAGGTAATTTGGATAGACAGATATTATTGATGAAACGGTTAACGTCAGTTAAGTAGAGGTCAAAGTCGATTAAATCGATTGAGGTGTTGTACTC
Organism: Chlorophyllum brunneum; assembly: GCA_963576785.1. NCBI lineage: Eukaryota > Fungi > Basidiomycota > Agaricomycetes > Agaricales > Agaricaceae > Chlorophyllum > Chlorophyllum brunneum. The sequence goes on along the minus strand of OY756143.1, from coordinate 3,151,432 downwards.
AAAGAGATAGGCAATGATGAAGAAGTTGTTCGATTGAACAAGATGCAGAACTTAGGTCTGCTACATGGGGTTTATATACATATTGTAACATATGCGAGTCATACTACATAAAATACTAGTATTGCATGGATTGTTCCTTATGACTCCCTTTAACTGCGGCGTAGTGCCTGCGGAGTACTGCGGAACATAGTATCTAGTCATTGGTACTATGTAGAATAATCTATCAAGTACTTATGACTCTCATCGTATGCAGAGCAACTCATAGGAAGTTACTACGGAATGAAGTTACTGGAAAGTAACGGATCAGTCTATTATTATCATAATGACTTCATAGTCTATTTCTAGAATATGTCCGAAACTTCAACAATAGCCTGTGTGACAGACATTTCAATAGCTCGGTCCAGGATCAGCCAGTCAACCCTCAGCGAACAAGGGGACATACTAGACAGGACTCCCATAAAAGTCCAGCTTTCAATCCCCTCAACTACTTTTCGATGAATGTACTCACATTACTAAACCAGCTCAGAACTAACGTTCTGGCCGCCCGTTCATGCTTCCCCTTCATATAGTAGGAAATCTCAGTTGTTTGCACCTGTTGTGTCGCCGCGAGCGGCAGGCGTGAAAGTAGGTGTCCACAAATTGTCTTGCCACACAAGTTGGATCATCTACGCTCTGTTCTGGCAAAACAAGTTGTATGGGGATATAGAACATGATCCTCCCAGTGACTACACATAAAATGCAAGGGCCAGTCACAAATATTGCCACCGTTATCCTGCCTCCAACTCAGCAAGTCAGGCCTACTAGACAAGAAAGCTTTCAGCCAGACCAAATTATTGCCTACAAGTGCTACTAAACCAGCCTGGACCATCACAAAATATTCTCATGATTGGGCCCAGTTGCCCGTTGGCACTTGTGAGAGGCAGGAGACGAGACTCAAGCCGACTGCTTGCCATGTGCCACAATGGAGAACCATCTCGACAAATCACCCACACATACATGTGCCACAACTCGACTCTTTCTGGCTCACGGCATTGCCAGACGCCTCTACTGAAGTAGGAGAGTGCAGTTGCCCGTTCATGTAGACCACTACTGAAGTGACTACAGCACAAGAGCTAATACTTGTTCATGTGTAACACTACTAAAGTGACCGACCCCAGCTGCTCGTTCAGATCTCTGACTTGCTGCTCAGTGAGACATACTAAAGCCACCAGTGAACCTGTTCC
>OY756143.1:3142709-3147709 GCA_963576785.1 Chlorophyllum brunneum | reverse complement strand
GAACATTGTCATTGTGAGGACATTTGGTCACGACCACCTCGGAGACTTGAAGTTGTCATCGGCAATCATTGGGTCCTTTCTGCCTGGACCAATCCCTGCCTTCCACGATGCTGCTTTTCTTGGATGGGTGTGGGAGAGGTCAAAGGGTGCGTTGGTGGAGAAGGTGACGTTACAGGCCCGATCCTTGTCTATGTATGAGGCTATCTATGGACCTACAATCGCTTTCTGGCCCCTCCTGCTTCTAGACCAGCAGCCAGAGCTCACTAGTGGAGGGCATTTGGAGTTCTATGGGGAGTGGCTCTACAAAGGCATGTTGACTGAGGCCCAGTTCAACGGAATCTGGGAGAACATGGTGGAACACACAGGCATCTGCAATCTCGGATGGATTAGGGTTCTCAATGATAAGGGAAGGTTGGTTAAGGATAAGTGGGTCATCTAGGTCACGGGGGACGCCTCTTTCGACTTAGGCAATTTTAACAATGTGTTTGCAAAGACGTTGTGTTATAAGGTCAAGAAGCATTGTCTGGTCTGCTTCTCAGGCCCCACGTTGGGAGATGGCCATGCGTCCGCCGACTGCCCAGTCCTCAAAAGGATCTCTGGATCCAGAGTGAAGGCTGGGTACAAGAAGCTCACTGGGATGGACAGCATCCCCTACATGGACATCGAGTGGACCCTAGAGGAAGCCAACGTGGATGTCAGAGGGGAACTTTGCACCCTCACTGACCGTATCGAGAAACTCGAGGGGAGGATCGCCAACTTGGAGAAAGGCACCTCCAAGAAGCGTAAGCAGACAGAGGAGTCCAAGGAGGTCCCTCAGGCGAAGAAGCCCAAGGGCGGCAAAGGGAAGGCCAAGGGGAATGATACTAGGAAGGGGAAGGATAGTGCGACCTCCACTGCTGGTGGTGCCAGTGGTAAGAAGGGTAAGGGGAAGAGTGGGGACGTATTTGACTAGTGTGCTCCAGCTGCCTGCTTCCACACCTGCCCTCCTTCTGTAATTCTACTTCTGTTACTCGTACTTTGGCCCCTCATGGGGCTTATCAATAAATGCGATATTGTTGGGCTCTGATGTACGCTCTTCCCAGTTGAGTCAAGTTCATAATTGAGGGTGCCAATGGCCGAAAGGCTTGTCATGTCTGTCGCTGACGGATTACTAATTGGACGACTGAGCAAGTTACCTTGAGGTATACAGGTTGAGCACTGCAACTCGAGAGGTTTTCCCTCGAGGGCCCAGGGGTGGCTGCAGTTGTGATATGCCATCTACCTGCTTGGGTGGGTCCTGTGACGGAGTTGATCTTGCTCAAACCCTGCTGTCCTGGGAGGGTGGCTTGGAGAGGGCGAAGGATGCTTTCCGCGACAGGGGCCTATTAATTAACACAATTCTATGACAACACCCACTTCACCCACACCCATAGGGTCAGCCGAGGTGGATGCTGTTTTGGGATTGCAACACCTCGAGATCATCGACCCGCATATGAAGCATGCCATTGCGCGGCACAAATGGAGAAATCCAACATGCCCAACTCATCTTGCTGACTCAGAGCTGGTCCACTTTGTGATATTTAACACAGGCAAATGCAATGAGTCTAATGTCATGGATGAACTCAGAGGAGTACTTGACCAAGGTACTTTCTCTGCCATTGTCAGGTACAAGCAAATAGTCCGAACTGGCTCCCAGCCCTGGTGCGATATCTGGGTAAGGGAGTTGGTTGCCGTCGGTGTTTCTTGGTCTATCCAAGATGCTACCCGCAACAGGACACCACAGTTGCTAAGAGCTCTACAAGCTCACTTGGACAAGGGTAGCCAGGTAGATCTCCGGTTAAGGTCTACTAGACCCATTGGTAAATGGTGGGTTGCACATTTTGTGCAATGGCAAGATAAGGATCCTCAGTCCCCTATCTCAAGTAAAAGTGCTGTGCCAAAGCTTGAGGCATCGCAGTGCTCGATAGTATCCTGGAATATTAATGGATTCCATTCTAGGAAACATAATGTTGTCGAACTGCTAGAAAGTAGGAACGTTGTAGTGCTTGCCCTTCAGGAAACTTTAGTGGCCCGCTGGAACCACCCTGTGAGGATAAAGGGGTATGTTACCTACAAGATGCCAAAGGAAGAGGGGTTCAGAGGCCAAGCTGTCCTTATTGATAGCCGTTTACACTCATATAGAATCCCCCATGAAGGACTGGACGTACTTCATGTCAAGGTCGCTGGTTTTCGGGAGAATGGTATGGCCTTCCACTTGTTGGGATGCTACTTCCCTTCAGGTGTGCAGAGACAGGCTGAGAGATCAGCTGCTTGGACGTACCTGTAATCCATCGTTGCCAGTATCCTTGAAAAGGATGATAATGCAAATGTCATATGCTGTGGAGACTTCAATGACTCCCCAACAATGGTGCAATCTCGAATAGAGATTGGGGGCCTCAGGTACCTTGTACCTGCATCAGATCCACTGACAAGGTTCCCCCGAAGGGGAAATCCCTCCTCGCTCGACCACTTCGTCTGCTCTGCAGGTGCAGTACGAGCTTGTGTGCACCGACCAAAAGTGCTAAAGTCCTATAAGGTCTCTGATCATGTCCCGGTGATGGCCCGCCTTTGCAAAGTTTGCATTCCAAGAGCAGAGCCTACCTCATCAGCTAAGTGTAGTTGGCACACACCGAGTATCAGGACAAAGAGCAGTCCACTTGTCCACCACAATTGGTGGTCCTCCCTTCCTGTTGAAGACATTGTCAATGCTGTTACCCTAGATAAAGCGGCAGATGACTTTGCAAAGGCTTCTGACTCTGTTGAGAGGGAACTTGGCATTTGGAAGAATGGGGGAGGCTATGAAAGAGAAATGCTCCCTAAAAAACTTAAAAGAAAGCTCAAGCGTTACCATGTCGCTGAAGCCGCCAGAAGTGCCTCACCATCAGGCGGGGTGCTAGAGGCGGTGGAGACTGAGTGGTGCAGTGCGTGGAAGGACTTTAAGTTCTCACTTAAATTCTGGAAGCGATCTAGGGAAGCAAAGAAATATTCTTGCCTGGTGGAAGACCTATTGAATGGGGACCTCAAGGGGGCCTGGTTGGCCATCAACTCATATGTTGATCGCAAAGGAACAGCTAACGCTGTCCCCCCCATATGGAAGGGGGATGGGTCAGTGGTGACTAAAGCGGACAAAGTTGCAGGTGTCTTTATGGAACACTACCGGGCTCTTGCCCAGGATGATCCTAAGGGACTCCGCAACGATGCTGAGTACTGGCGACGAGTTTTGCCTGGTGATCTACAATTGGAGAGGGTCAGCCTCAACAGGCCTCTGGTCTGGAAGGATGTGGTCGCAGCTATCAGGAGAATGAACTGCAATATGGCTCCTAGTGGGGACAGCATGCATGTCAATGTCCTAAAGACACTTGTTATGGAGGAAAGCATGGCGGTGGTCGAGTTACGAGTGGGCGAGCATTGGAGGCGACCCAATAATGTCAGGATTGATGTCCCGCTCGACAATTTTCTTACTACCCTCTTACCCCTATGGAAAGACAGTTGTGGCAGATTATATGAGCCATCTGGGACCTGGAATGGATCCCTTCCTCTTGGAGAGAATGTACAGTGATATCGCTATACAAGTTGGGTGATCCGGAGGATACAACAAATTACCGTGGTATTATGCTCATCTCTATTATGGAGAAGGTCTTGCTCCAGATTATGCAGGAATGCCTCGGTGAGGAATTTGCTCTGGGAGATCTGATATCCCAGGAACAAAGCGGATTCAGGTCTGGTGAAGAGTGCATGGGCCAGTTTATAGCCATGCATGAGTCGATTCAACAGAGGTATTGGGTAGCAATGCCCACATTTGGGGTCTTTGGGGACCAACTCGAGTCGTCTCCGGGCGATATGCTGACAATATTGTGGGTTTGGCTATGTCCAGTAGCAGATTACAGATTATGCTGGATGACCTGTCAGACTGGGGGAATGATACTGAGATGGCACTAGGAATACAGAAGTGCGGTACTATGCTATGGGGGGAACCGTCGCCTGCCAATAGGGATCTTTATGAGGCAGCACAGTTCACGACCCCCTGGGGCGATATCCCCAAAGTTAATATGTACAAGTACCTCGGGATTGAGGTCACCTCTGAGTGGCACAAGTCTGGGGATACTGATCTGTCAGGGAACAATGATGCGGCCCGCCATGTTGAGCGCATGCGTAGTAAGGGACAGAGGATTGCCGCGGTCCTCCACCCACTGCTCTGAGACCCTAAATGCCCAATTGCTGTCAAAGTTCACACCATTAGAAACGTCCTTGTTTCGTCTGTCACCTATGGTGCGGAATGGTATGGTTATAAGAGGAAGAATACACTAAGCTTGGATTCTCTGGTTGGGTCTACAACCTGCTGGGTAGTTGGGGCGAAGCGAAACGACAACTCTTATGCCTCCATTGTATTAATGATTGAGCTTGGCATCCCATCTGTGGAAGAACATACTGCTGCAATGCGAATGCGGCTTGTGGCTAAGCTTCAGTTAGGCAACTGGACTAACACTCTGGTGGGGGTTCTGTGGAACAACCAGCCTACTGGCATGGCGGGCCTGGACAAACGGGTGGAAACCTGGATGACTGGGTGTCAGAAATGGTACGACAGGTATGTCGTCCCCGTGTTTTCAAAGTACAGAGGAGGTGATGATAAAACAGTGCCCTCTCCTGACAGTAGGGCCTGGCCTCTGCAAGAATCCCTCTCGCATGCACGAATGTACGAACATCATATCCGGTCAAATTCCTATCGATCAGCGTACTTGGAGCACATTAATGAGGTCTGGACCGGGGTCACCCAGGAAGGAATAGTCATCGACCAGCAGCTTTTCGAGGCTGGTTGGATTGCCACCCCTGCTACCTTACAGGGGCCTCGGTATGAGGATGAGAGGGAAGATCAGTTCACTTTAGTGTTGTCCCAAAAGGCGCAAGCCTGGGGCACAGTTGCACAGGAGGAATACCTGGTAATGAACGTGTGCGACTATATCCTAGATGCACGAGTTGATCCC
>OY756143.1:2895209-3137709 GCA_963576785.1 Chlorophyllum brunneum | reverse complement strand
TCTTATCTCTTTTGGGAGAAAGACATAAGCACCGCAGCCAAAGACTCTCTCCTTGAAGATGTCTGGAATCTTCTGATTCAACACTTCATAAGGTGTTTCCACATGAGCCGTGATACCAGTGTTTTATTATAGATATGTATCGTATGATCTATAGAAAACTCCCACCAACCATCAGGAATACAAGCATGATGCCGCATAGTTTCTGCTTTATCCATTAGAGTTTGGTTCAAGTGTTCTACTCGACCATTTTGTTGGAGTATGTATGGTGTGCTGGTCTCATGTATAATCCCTAATGAGCACAAATGAGATTGCAACTCGTTAGTTGCATACTCTCCTCCTCTATCAGTGCAGAGATATTTTAATTTAGTCTTGTATTGAGTCTGAATTAGGGCAATGAAATTTTTCATTTCTTCTGCTGCTTCTGATTTCTTATGGAGGAAGCAAATCCATCCATGAAAGGAAAAGTCGTCCATTATGGTCATGACCCATTTAAATTATGGTAAGAAAGAATCGGAAGTTCAACTAAATCCGAGTGAATTCTTTCGAATGGATGCTTTGCGCGTATAGGGTTCTCTCTAAAGGGTTTCTGGTGCAGCTTTCCCTTGGCACAACTGTCACAGACTGGTTTTTGTTCAGAAATCTGCACCGGAGTAAACCCAATCATATTTTTCTCAAAATGATTGAGGATACAATTAGAGGGATGTCCTAATCTTGCATGTACAACTTTGTAGCCAACAATTGGATCCGCAGTCATAGCTGTTTGTTCCAAATGTACAATTTTGGTATTAACAAAATGTAAAGTAGTGTTACAACTTGCTGAAGGATATGCTTGAAGAATAGCATTTCCTTTGCTATCAACAACTACTGATTTGTTGGCATCTGTTCTAACAGTTTTGCCATCCTGGCATAACTGTCCCACTGACATTAGTCATTCAGAGGTTCCTTTTAGAAGGAAGACTGGATATATTAATATCTGCGTTGGTTGAACGCTGTCAGTCTTCCCGTTATAGACTCTATGCTTAAGCATAACTGCGCCAAGACCAACTGCATTAAGGTAGGGGCCTTGTGCTCCTACAGTCTTAATTGGGATCGAAACTTCGAGTTCTTCGAAGTTGATAAAGTCTTCCGCATAAGGGGTATAATGACATGATGCCCCTGAGTCTAATAACCATATGTCACTATATTCTTCTAGTGGCGTTATCATTGCTTAGCAATCAAGATCTTATTTGATCTGGTACTCTTAAATACTGATTGGGCATGCACGTGGAAAAACAAAAAAGTTGAGAAGTGCAAAAACACTTCTCATTTGTCCATTCACTCATAACAACATTATTTTGGGATCCTAAAGATCCCAATAGTGTAATTACATGCCTGGCCCCCGACATCCCTTCCCCTTGCCCTTGCCCTTCTTCTTGTGAAGACAGCCAGTCGGCATATTGGTGACAGGACTGTGTATCAGGGTTAGTAAGAGTATCTGAGATCGAATCAATCACATACCCAGCTCCTCCCTTCTTCTTGAAGTCGCTCCCATAGTCAGTCGATGAAAGTCTGAGAGACACCTCAGATTGAGGTGCTGAAGCAAATGGTTCGGGCTTAGGAGACTTCGGGAGAGGTTCGCAGCGTTCCTGGGGTCGCGGATGTCATAGGCGACATCCTGAGCCGGCGCCATGAGGTCGTCGACCTCCTTCTCACTCTCAAGCTGCTTGAAGGCTTTGTCTACCAACACTGTAAGTGTGGCAGGTTGCCAATAAGTGGTCTTGTTCTTCTGAGTAAGAGAGTATCTCTTACTCTGGAATCGCTCTGTTAGAGGGGAGGCCCGAGGAAGAGGAGGGAACTCCTTGTCGTAGGTCCTAACAGCCAGAGCTACTATTTCCTCCTGAGGAGGAAGGTAGAACGGTTGAACCTCTCCGGGTTCAAGCGAGTTGCCCTGGGTGATGGAGTCCATGCTTGGGATCTTTACCACATGGTGCATAGCCAAATTAATTTTCATCCCAAATTTGGGAGAAACCAATAAGGTGTATGGTGAACCAAGGGGTAAAAGGAAAGAGAAGCGGACACGAGTTGCGTTAATATTGGGGTTACTATGCTTTAGGAACCATTTACTCACCCTCGTGTGTCCCTCACAGGTGCAACCTGGGGGTGACCAGAAGGAACTGAAGGTGTACTGGGAGGTGTCACCAATCATCCTTGTTGGGCGTGGGGATGAGAGACCTCGTGCATCTGTCGATCATAATGATCGAGGGCATGTTTCTTTGCCATTTGCATGGGCGAAGGACCAGTGACGCGGTTGCACCAGGTGGTCACCTGTTGGATCCACAGTGAGTTTTCGAGTAGGGTGGTGAAACATAAGTTTCGTGCTTCAGCATGCACCTTTTTCTCGAGCTCAGCACGAGCATTCTCTTGTGCCTGCTGGACCTTCTTGGGATTAACCCAAGTAAGAGGCTTTGGTCTCTCACTCACTAGTACATGAGTGGTTGGAGGAGCAGGAGTGGGAATGGGTCAAGGTGCGTCCATGCACCTCATCAGGTCAAAGGGGGTCATCCCTGGACCAGTGAAGCAACGGACCACTGGTTCCGTGGCAGCGGCAAAGCCCGCCATGTGGGCTTGAGGTTTTCCCTGGCACTTCTTGGGCTTCTTCTTCTTCTTCTGGATGTTAATCCAGGTAGGAGTAGGAGGAGAAGGCTGAGGGGGCTGTCCACTTGGATTGGCAGGGTAGCGAGGACCTCTCGCAGGCTGGGCCCTGGTATCGCCTCCAGGGTGGAAGCAGTTCCAGGGTGGTCCAGGACGAGTTCTGGGGAGATTGCCCTGAGGGCGAGCTTGGTAGTTGGCAGTAGCAGCAAAAAAGGCTTGTTGGTTAGACATGTTAGGTCTTGACCCTTCACGTCTTGACCACTCAGCATTTATAGCCTGCTGAACTACCTCCCAGGTCATATCCACAACATCGTAATTATTCGCCAATGTTGTTTGTGCCACAGCATTCCAATCAGGTGGTAATGCATTCAAAGCGATCATCGCGCCAAGAACTTCTGGCAATCTTACTTTAGCTGTTTCTAATTGAGAAGCCATTGTTCTCAATTCAGCTAGATCTATTGCTGGATCTTGATTCCCTGAAATGCACTTTTGCAGCATTCTTTGGAGAATTGAATACACTGCGGCGGGAGAAGATGTCCCAAAGCGGGTTTTCAAGTCATCCCAGAGGAATCCAGGAGCATCATGCCCATGGAGTAATAGGGAATCAGGTAAGGTGCCATTAATAACAGCCAATGCCTGACCTCTCAATTGTTCTCTCCTTCTATCTTCCTCTGTTAAAGTGGTAGGATTGGCAGGAGAGAGATCCTGGTTTGTCACAGTCCATCCAGACTGGTCAGAACTAGTGACAGAAATGAGGGTTAGAGCATCCTGAAGCCTTCTAGACCAGAACACATAGTTCTTAGGCCTATTGAGCTTAGGTAAACCAGCGAGGATATTATTGGTAGACATAATATCTTCATCGAGTGTATTTCTTTCTAGAAGAAAATTCTCGTATCAGCAATGATCAAATGCAAGGATAACTCTGTCAGGTAAAGCCCTATCATCCTATCTCGGTTAGAGGGGATGATAATGGTTTAACCATCGGTAAGGCTACCGGGGCCCATAACCTGTTGAGGAAACAACCATAACAAGTTGTTTGCTGGGGGCAGCAGTAAACGCAGTGGGAGAGAACATAGGGTCTACTCACTGAGATAATAAGCTTCTATCTGATACCTGTAGAAAGGTAATTCGGATAGACAGATATTATTGATGAAGCGGTTAATGTCAGAAGAGTAGAGGTCAAAGTCAATTAAATCGATGGAGGTGTTGTACTCAAAGAGATAGGCAATGATGAAGAAGTTGTTTGATTGAACAAGATGCAGAACTAGGTCTGCTATATGGGGCTTATATACATATTGTAACATAGGTGAGTTATACTATCTAAAATACTAGCATTGCATGGATTGTTCCTTATGATTCCCTTTAACTGCGGCATAGTGCCTGCGGAGTACTGTGGAACGTAGTATCTAGTCATTGGTACTATGTAGAATAATCTATCAAGTACTTATAACTCTTATCGTATGCAGAGCAACTCATAGGAAGTTACTACAGAATGAAGTTACTGGAAAGTAACGGATCAGTCTATTATTATCATAATGACTTCATAGTCTATTTCTAGAATATGTCCGAAACTTCAACAACAATGATGTTGGTCCTGCACATATGACTTGAGTTGAGATAGAGCTTTGCTCATGTACCAAATCAGGTGGGCTGGGCTGCCATGGTGGAAATGCTGTGGTGGCTTGTCCACGAATTGCAATTATAATATGGGCAGGGGTGAATCCTTTGCAGATGACTTGAATGGGAACGGAGTACTGTAAGCGGTAGAGTAGCCTTGTTGCTACGATCCGCTGAGGTTAAGCCCTTGTTCTATAGATTTGTTCAATATTTTGTTGAACTCTTTTCTCTCTTCTTGGAGGTTGGGACTTGAGGGCTGGTCAATCAGAGGTAAGTACTTGTCTGTGAGGGGGGGAAGAGGACATTGGACTAGAGTTAATGGCATGATGACTTTCAATTCTCTTCCCCATCCTATGCGACTATGCCGAGAAACAGAGCAGGCCTGTCTTTGATGGGCCAGGGACTTTCAAAGTCCCACAGAGCACCAGCCAGTGCCCTTTGTCTGACCAGTCACAGTTTGAGTCCTCCCTTGTGTATTATATAGTTAGTTGTAGTTCAGTCACTGACTGACCTCTAGGTGGACTCTGGGTGCATGTTTCTGATGTTGTGAGGCTAAGGTGAGTGACTCTGCCATCTGGTCAAATCTCTTGGGGTTTCCTCCCTTGTGCATGATGAAAATCACCATCCGACATTCGCAGTTTTCACTCTAGTGCCCTCCCGGTCAGGGAGAACTCCCCCAATGCGGAACATCCACATTCCTCCTTGAAGGCATGCCTGAACCCACTAAAGGGCATGTGCAAGTGTTAGGCCACCAGCTTTTGGCTGGTGTGCTGGATGGGAAGCGGGGGTTGGTACGGTGCGGGGTCTGAACAGACCTTCCTTTGGATGTCTGAATCTGCACAAGGGATGAATGACTGATTGGGCTGACTGACCTATGGGTATATAGGTTTACTGATGTATGTATAGGTATCCATGGCCATAGGACTCTGAAAGCACCGCATCCCGTCTGATCTGCGCAGTTAACCAGAGTGCTGCCCAGTTAGTACCACGGTGGGGGACCATGCAGGAATCCTGGGTGCTGTGGTTTTTGTTTTGCATTTGTAGATGGCTGAAGTGGTGGCAAGGACAGGCCAGGTGAACCTGTAATGTAGTGTAGTAGTGCAACTGTATGTAGTGTAGTGGAATCATTAGCAGTCAGAGCCAGCAGGAGCTGTGTGTATCCTAGAATAATCTGTAGGGGCAACTGTAGTGGTAATGGGCCAGGCAAATGAAATGGTGAACAGGTGTTTTCACCCCTTGTGGCCAGATCTTTAGGGGTCGGTCATAGAGGTCACCTTTCCTACTATAGGGAGGGGATGGGTGTGTGAGGGAAGGCATGAAAGAATGTGGATTCAGTCAGTCACCAGCTGGTCTGGGCTACTTCAAGTAGTGTTGAACCTTGACATGCCCTGTCCCTTACCCGACTTTGGGTGTCTGAGGGCATAGCCGTGGGTTGGTCACTTCAGTAGTGTGTATATATGAACAGGTGCTGGCTCCAGCCAGCTTCAGTATGGGTCTCTGGTGGTACTGTGGATTGAACAAGTTCACTAGTGGCTTATAGTAAGGCTTACTGAGCAGCAAGTCAGAAGTCTGAATGGGTAGTTGGTGTTGGTCACTTCAAGTAGTATTATACATGAACAAGTGCCAGCTCCAGTCAACCCCAGTATGGGTTTCTGGTGGTGCTGTGGGTTGGAACAGGATACACACAGCTCCTGCCGGCTCTGACTGCTAATAATTTCACTACACTACATACAGTTGCACTACTACACTACATTACAGGTTTACCTGGCCTGTCCTTGCCACCACTTCAGCCATCTACAAATACAAAACAAAAACCACAGCACCCAGGATTCCCGTGTGGTCCCCCACTATAGTACTAACTGGGCGGTACTCTGGTTAACTGCGCAGATCGGACAGGATGCAGGAGTTCCAGAAGCACACCAGTTTGACAGCAATGACTGAGCTTGCCAATGTCATGTCCCATGAGAAACCAAGATTGGATAACATCTAAACTTGTATGTCAAGTCAGAACATGAGCCGATACCAACATCTGAGCTCACCAATACCATGTTCAATGAGGAAACCTGATTGGATAACATCTGAACTTGTATGTCAAGTCAGAACACGAGATGATGCCAACATCTGAGCTCGTTGAGGTCAAGTCTAGTGGACACCCTGACTGGATGTCAGCATTCAACACCAGCACCCAAACTCCTGTATACCAAGCTTAGCGAGAACTACCAAACCAAAACCATGCTAACTTTCGAGCTCCTTGAGGCAAGTTTAGGGAAACACAAGTCCAGAACTAGCAGTTGACAGCAAGTTGAATGAGAAATGTCAAAGGGACGTCATTACCAGAGCTTGTCAATGCAAATCTATGAGCACTATACATGCAATCACAAAAGCTCTGACACAAAGAGTTTATCGAGTGATAGCCAAGCTTGTTGAGGTTGAGGGTATGATGAGTAATACTGAGGCACACCATCGCACTTCACCAATGAGGGTAATTCAACCCGTCAATCCACAGGCCAACGACACAATCTATACACAACATAGTAATGGGTTTTTTCTATTCATGGTATAGCAAAATACATATGATTGGCCCTGTACGTACCCACCTAGGTGAGGGTATAGAAAGGGGGAGGAAGACTAAATGACAGTAGTGTACTTCGGGCAGGAGTAGGAGCTGAATGCTAGGATTTGGATATCTCATATAAAATTGGGGTCAACATCACTAGGAAAGGGATTGTCGGGAGACTCTTCATAGTGTTCACAGAGAGTGGAAAGATTGGAGCCTGACCCCACTGTCATCTAGTCAGAGACTTGAGTAGGAGGATGGCCCCTCCAGCCTCAAACATAGGGCATTTGATCAACAATATTCTCGAGACCCCCTTCTACTGGCTTCTTGTACTTCTCATGCAAGGTGAGGCACCTCTTATGGAACCATATTCCATAGCGGTCACAGTAGCGTTGAGTATGGCAGGAAGGGTTGTAGGGCTTCCTGCACTTGCAGCAACAGATAACACCCTAGGTAAGAGTGAGGACGTCAAGTGATCCAAGCTCAATAACACAGGACTTACCTCCAGTGCTGGTACACCCTGGGTAAACTTCAGAGACCACCATATAAACCATGTCCCCTGTGGGATCGGTTTGTCTTCACCCAGCCTATTGTCAAGGTCCATAATTTCACACTCATCTAGGCCCAATCATCATCAACCTTACTATTTATAGGTTCAATGATGTTACCCTCAATATGATATGCCCCAATAATATCCAGGTGATTAGATAACACTAGTTCAGAATTACCCATGTAATCCAGATAGCCATGATCTCTGCCCAAAGGAGTTAGACCACCCGAGCATGAAGGAGATAAATACCTACCGAGATGAAAGCCTCTTTAGGGACCTCAGATCTATGTACCTGTAAAACCACCAGCCAACTATCCAAACCCTACCATCCTCTCCCTTCCAAATCTCTTTCACCCATATATGCCAGTAACTGAAGAAGGCCCGTGAGGGAGAATCAGCCTCACTGACTATGAAGACACTGAAATGCATTAGTAATAGGATGGTTACCTTCAGGACTTCCCGACTTACCACATATCGGGCATTATCTCCAAACTATCATCGGGACTATCAATGTCTCCAATCACCATTTGTCCCAACTGTTCCATCCTCCTTACATCTGCCAGAGTGGGTGTATTATCATCTGATGTCACAGAACTGGCCAATGACCTGTTTCTATCTTTGTGTCTAGAGTTTAGGGGCATTGCAAAGTCATTGATTTCACTGAAGTTGATTATCACAATCATGGGAATGGCAGTATTTGTTTAGACAATGTTTGATCACATGCAGGACCCAAATATTGGCACACAATGGATCACAATGTCCTTACTCATTGATATCGAAGTAACACAGAAATCACTGACCAAGACTCCCTGTCAACAGGACCATGAGACATTTGTCGAGGAGGTTGGCTGGTACTTGTCAGATATCTGTCAATGAGAACCCCGAGGCATTCCTGTCAGATGTCTGTTAACAAGGCAATTGGACTTACGTCACGGAAGATAGTCAATACTTGTCAGATATCTGTCAACAAGGCATTCACTCATCAACAACATGTTCTGCTACCTGCCTGCCATCCATCTGACATCCATCAATGGGGCACTTGGATTGGACTTTCACTGAGGAGGACAGCCCCTCCTCATCAGACTTCATCGACAAGGTGTTTCACTACCTGCCTGCTACCTGTCAAATCTCTGTCACCTACTTCTTGACTTATCTTAATAAAACTTGGCATGATTATAGCAGTCATAAATATACCTTGGCATACAAACTCTGAGAGAAAACAGATTAGTGAGTGTGCAGATATATTAGATATAAGTAACATAAGAGTATACATAATAACATATCTCAGTAACTGCTTACTATGCTATGGAATAACAATGTATCCCACTCCTGGAGACATACAAAAGCCCATTCCAAAAAGAACAGAGGGCTTTACACAAAATTTGGGTCCAATGGATGTAGTTGACTAGAATCTACTTATAGAAAAGCTAGGGCCTTGAGAATTAGCTTATAAAGTACTGAAGTAATACTCTTAAATATCTCAGAAAACACAGAAAAAGAAACAGCAACAGATAGATCTACTACAATTGTTCCAATTCTGATAACATCAATCTGATGTGACCCAGGGTCACAAGTAGAAGCTGTGACCACTTAAGGTAGAATTGCATCTTAAAACAGGTATATGATTACCAGCTGTAACAGTAGACCAACAGACTATTAGGACAGTTTCTGTCTACACATATAAGTTCCTTCAAAAACTGGAACAAGTTCCTACTGAAAAATTCAATCTTATCCTATCACTATGCCCAAACTATCTGCCTCCAAACACTCAAAAGGTCAATTGGACAACCTCTATGGTGAGATCAATATAGAGGATACCAAAATATGAGTCAAGGTATATAAAGCCTTGTTGAAGATAAAATGGTCCTGTCTGAGTAGGAAGCATACTTGGACACCTTTTGCAAGCTCAGCAGAGCAACCAGTACAAAAATGTCCAAAAAGACACAGATACTTCAAGTGAGGATGGAGCAGAGAAAGTAGTGGTGAGAGTGAGGTAGAAAGACCTCAACTATCTGTCTAAAAGATCATCTAAATGGACTTTAGTGATGACCAACCATTGGCATCCATTGATAAGGGTAAAGGGCAAGTAATACAAACACTATTGCCAGTCAAATAGGTACTAATTAAGGTATCTATTCCTTCACTAATCTGTTTGCCAGTTTGAAGGACAGAACTTGGATCTAGTAGTTGTCCACAGGTCATGGCAAAGGACAAAGTGGTAGTTATTGAGCATCCAAAAGGTACTTGGATGTGTCTGCAGGAGGGGTTTGGTAGGGCATAAGTATGTAAGAGATGTGAGTTGAAAGAGTTAGTGTGCAAGGAGAATGCCAGTTAGTAATGTCAGTTCTGATTGATTTGCTTAAGCTAATTCTTGACTAGATCCATAGCAGAACAATTGCAAGAATTGTTCCATAAGTAAACAACACTGCAAATGTGAGTTATTGTAGTAGGACCTTGACCAGTTGATCAAAAAGAAGTCAAAAACCTTGATAACTTTTACCTCAACTTCTATTCTGTCAATCTCTGTATCCTCAACCCTTACTAGATAGGCTAGGAAGTCAATGAGTCTGAGCTAGGCATATCTGCAGCTTATAAGGGAATTGTAAGTGCAAATGTAGAGGATAGAGTCAGAGAGAAGCTGACTAGAGGATCAGGTAGGTACCATAGACAGGTTCTTGGAATAGAAAGCATATAGTACTGTTCACTGACATGTTCTATACCTTGTCAGATCATGTCAACTAACTGGCCAGAATAGTAGAAAAGCAGAACAAATACATGTGGTAACTAACAGCATTACAACAACAGTATAATGAGTTGCTAAAATTGTAACTGTTGCAGAGTGGAGTAGCTGAGTCCCAGTTGCCACTGCTAGTCTTGCTACTACAATCTGATCATATTTGGCTGAAAAGACAATGCAATGAACAGGAGAGAAGAAGATTGGCCAGAATAGTAGAAAATAAGGAAGAGAAAAAATGTGTGACAGACAACAAAGAGTTTGGAGAGATAAAGTTGATTGAGGAGGATGATTAAAAGGTTTCAGACAATTTTTTCTTCTTTGGCTATAATATCAATATTGTTTGTTAATATACTAGTAAGGAATTCTTGAATGTAAATAGTGACTGAAAACTTGCAGAGTGGAAAAGTGATAAGAAGACAATCAAAAAGCAGAGAGTGGACTAGGTTTATCTGGATAGGAAAAATAAAAATGAGATATCAACTCTTGAGTATTTAAGAAGATTTTTTCAGTTAGAGTGTTAGTTAATAGTAAGCACAGGTATGACTGGCTGTATTTGCAGGCCTTTCAGCCCTCTAAACACTACTTTTGTACTATATATGATGTATAAATAGCTATTCAATTAAAAAGAAAAAGAATGGTAATAAAAATTAATTTTCTAAATAGTATTAAATTATTATTTAGTAAACATCATTCTAGTGGAAACTTCTAAAGCTTAACCTACTATAATTAAGTATAATTAGGTAAAAAGGTATAAATATTACAATGGATAATTAGTAGAAAACCAACAAGTAAATTTATAATCTTTAGTAGAATTCTCAGAGACTACACAAATAAAATTATTAATAAGTAGTAGCAAAGTTAAACAAAGTTGGTGTAGCTATAGTAACCCTTTGCTACTACTAGCCAGGTTGAAATTTTACATTAGTAATTAAAATATAGTCTAAACTATTTAGAAATACTTGGATAAATTGTAATTTAATCTTTCCTCAACACTTTTTAGGTTTAGCTAGTATAATTATATTATCTATTTGTGTGTTTTCTTGCCAAATAGAGGTCACAGCCATGGCAAATATAATTTTTTATTCTAGTTTAATTTAAATTTTTTTGATAAGTTATATAAAACTAGTTTTATCTGGTCTACACACTTCATCTAAACCTTTGAAAAAACCCAAACAAGCCTACAATTCTGATTCAGACTGTGATTCAAAATAAATAAAAAATAAACTGTAATTTATTAATAAATAAATTTAATAAATAGTAAAATGTATATAGACAGTACTTAGTATGTTTTTAGTAGATTATTATCTTATTGCACATCTAGTATTTTAAAATGAAATTACCTTATTTAAAATAGTATTTGTAAATATATACATACTAATTTCATATTAGTAATACTAGAAGATTTAGGTAAAACTAGTTTAGTTACTAAAAATTACATACTATCACAAAGTAATTCTATTTAGATTAACTATTTAAAGCTTATCTTTTGTTGAATTTAAATAATTCTCTTAGCACTAGTATAACTCTAGGACTACAACATTTACTTGAATTCAGTAAGCAAAGATTAGATAATTTGAATCATATGTGAAATAAGCCATTTTTATCAGAATTTTCATATATACAAAACTATAATTAAAAAATAAAAAAGATTCAAATAATCCTTAATATAAAAAACAAGAATCAGCTATAACTATTATGTAAATTAATTAAACTAGTTCATATTTATAGTATAAAGGATCTGGTATATATAGGGAGTTATTTTACTACTGAATACTCTAAAAAATTTAAAATGTCTAAGTATACTTTAACTAAGTATATGAAATAAAAATTACTTTATAAGGGTAAAATTTTTACTAAAACACCTAAAACTACATAAATGAAATTTATAATACCTTCTTAAGTTCTTTAAAAAAACGTCATAGAAAATTGGGTGAATTGCAAAAATACCTTATTATAAAGTCAATTTAATAGAAGTACCCAATTGTAGTTAGTAGTAAACTTTCAAACTAAATAATATAGTTAGAACTTAACTATAAGGTTGAGAAATTAGATAACTCTCTAAATTTAACAATTAATGTTTAGAAGAATACCTAATTATTCTGATGCATTTAGTAGATAGAATATCATATCTAGTTTTGGATCACTAGTTTCAGTACTATCTTATTTGATTATATTATTTATGATATATTTATTAGTTAATTAGTTTCAAATAATAACCCTTAGAATATTACATCTTACTTTACCAGTGAAAGTCTATTCAAGAAAAGTGAAAGTCAAACAAGTAATACTTTAGAGTAGGTATTAGCTAGTCCTATTCTATTCCATACATTTCAAATGCTACCTGCACAATCTTAGTAGTAGCTGTAGGCTACTAATAAATTAAGTTAAAAAATATCAACAACAAATCTGTATACTAGAATAGCTTTGCTAATATCTTTTATTTCTAGTAGTAGATACTATTCTAATGAAGTTAGCTATTGTAGTAGTTATCAGATAGTATACATGAATAACTTTATTACTTTAGCAAAGATAGATATTGCCACTGTAGTATAATAGCTAGTATACACTATACTAGATAGCCTATATAGCTGGAAATTTTTTAACTTATTCCCCTTTTTTTTTGTGCTTTATTACCTTCTATTGGTGAGGTTAGAAGTTAGTATAGTATTATTGCCTGGTAGTAGTTACTAGTATAAGCTATATTAGCAATCAATACTAGTATAGTTATATATGTAACTAGTATATACCTAGTATAGCATATGTAGCCTTAGTAACTTTTTTCTACTACTACTACTCTGGTTGAAGTTTATATAGCTAATAGTATTAACAATATAGTATAGTGTTTGGACCTAGTTGTCAAAGACTAGCAAAGCTAATAACCTCATCAGACTAGTAGTATTTGCTAGTAACTTTATTAGAATAACACAACTATTTCTAATAAGATTGTCAAAATAAAGGTAATTTAGCTAAAACAAAACAAAAAATGATAACTTTGTTACTATTAATACCTATATTAGGTAGCTTAATAATTTTACCTAATTCTGCCCTAAGTAGAAACTTTTGTAACTTGAATTTTAGTATTGATAGTATATCTTTATATTTTGTATTATTAGCTACATTTGTAACATCTATTGTATTACTAACTAAGAATCTAAAAATCTTTCTAATCTTATTCTTATTACTAGAAACATTACAAATATGTGCTTTTATATTCTTGGATTTATTTATTATTTTATATTTTCTTTGAAAATATATTACTATTATTATTTATAGTAATAGTAATATTTGGATACAGTAATGATAGGTTTAGACTAGCATTCTAGCTTACCTATATTATTAATGATATATAGATAGCCAAAAAATATTATAGTTAGGATTTTTCTTAGCCTTTGCAGTTAAAACTCTATTATATCCATTTATTATTTGGTTATCTAAAGCTCATGCTGATTCACCTTTAGCAGATTCAATAATTTTAGCAGCTACAATTTTGAAATTAGCTATATATGGATAGTAAGAGTATTAATTAAAGATAGTCACATGATCTAGAGTGTACAGACCATGTAGTTTTCGTATATAAGGAATGTCCCAGAAAGACATATGATATGTCTAAAATAAAATAACAGAAAACAAAGGATGCTGTAGGCAAATTTGCCTCCCTTGACTGTCTGATTCCTAAATCTGAGATGATTAATATCATTTTCATAAATTTGGACTTTTTTTTTAATTCTGTCAGAGATTTTTTTATGGCTAGTATTGAGTATTCTCTACTAAACCATTACTACCTTAAGGAAGGTACGAGTCCAATGGTACTGCATTCGTCTACTACAAACCATTCGTCGTCGACTGTAACACAGATTCCTCTGTGTTACAGTCTGTTCCACACTGTGCACAAATATTTTGTCTTAGACAACATTGTTTGTATATGGGACCATTGGAACCACCTCAGATGAATCCAATGGTGTCTAATATCATGAATAGTGGACCACTCACTGTAGAGTGATACACCCATCTCTGATCAGTCCACTCTCTTCTAGACACAATTCTATTCACAGTCCTGGTACAGTACAGTATGTCCTGCCCTCTACTCTGTCCTGTATCCTCTATCTATCAGTCTGCTCTCCACCCAGTCTCCAACCCTCTGTTCTCTCTTCTCTTCTATCCCTACCCAACCCTGTACTCTCCCTCCAACCCTGTACCCCTACACCCTCCCTCCAACCCTGTATCCCTGTACCCTCCCTCCATCCCTACCCATCCTTACCCTCCACTCCAAGCTTCCAACCCTGGTATGAACCCTGGTATCCCCCTGATAACCCTAACCCCGTTGGTTGGTTATGAGGATGGTTGGTGATGCGAACGTGGATGGCACATTGGACGTTGGGTGTGCAATTGGAAAAGAGATTGTGAGAGTTATGTTCATGGGAGGAGATGGCAATTGTGGCAGTATGGCCACTGGAGGCTAAGACGAAGACGTTCGTGTAGACAATCAGGATAACACAGAAACCGACCTTCTAATTGATGTAGGAGATGGTGTCATTGCTCAGCCTGTGAAGGGTGATGTTGAGGATGACGTGGATTGTCAGTATCCAGAACCGAAGAGGGGGAATATAAATGGAGGGAAGGAAGAATGTGTGGGTTACGATGTGGAGGTGCGATCCGTTTAAAATCCAGAGATATGGGAGATGTAACTTGAAGGTTATTATGCTTTCAGATGAATGAGTTTGTTGATGGTTGTTCAGAGAGCTACTGAGCGCCAGTGGATGTGCTCCTTGATTCGCCGAGCTTGGCATTTCGTGCCGGCCACAACGATGACTTCTGATACAAGAGCCATGATGAGAACCCTGTCATTTGGTCTATCCGGCTCTGCGATGCCTCCTTCAAGATCGTCATGGAAAGCAGTTGGTCCTCATTATTCTCTTCCTCGACTTCCTCAAGTCGGACCACAATCTTGAATCCAATGAGCGTGACAATTGCTGGGATAGCGAGACCATAGGTGTTTGTTCAGGGCAGCCGGGAAACCCATCGTCGTCAGATCGGAATTTTGCAAGCTTCCCAAATGCAACGCCACAGTCAAAAGGACGATAATGAAGGAAACACGACACACATACCGCGTGTCCAAATTTATCCGATCGAAACAGTCCCATTGCCATTTCCTTCAAAAGAATTAGCCTATTACCGAATGCCTAAAATTGAGAAGACGAATCAGCTTCAATAAGGACTTGACGAAAAGAAAATCAACAGACTTTTTTAAAAGCATCTCGCAGGCCCTGAGACATGCCTGATTGTGGTTCGCACAAAGTAACCTATACCCGTTGCCTGACGAATCCTGTCAGCTCTTGTCCAAACACTTGGTTTAAACAAACAGAAAGCATTTACGCCGATCTTCCTTAAACTATTGGGCCTCCTCGTCCCGAATATGCACTCCAGTTTAGATTAGTGGAGTTATCGTGCGGGATCGCGCGAAACGTGCGATGGCCCTCGCCAGTTGATGCTTCAGCTTCAGCTCCGAAGATGTCGATTTCGGATGCACGGGGGTCTTTCAAGACGTTGGGGCTTCTATGATGCTGGGAAGGCACTGTGTATAGGGATGGTGTTGATGATGACGGAGAAGGCGATGGCAACGCTTGACTCCAGGAAGCAGCGATAAGGCGTGGCGAAGTGGACTTGTTGACGGATTCGGTCAGTCAAGGTTGACGTTGGGGCGATCATGACAAAGGTTTGGACAGTAGAAGGTCTGTCGCATCCGAAACGGCACTAAAGTGAGAAAGCAATGATTCAGTCAGTAATAACGTCCAATGCTCAAGTTGAGTATTGGACTTACGATGGTCGCTGGCGCCCAACTGACTCGAGTCGAAACTGTGCTCCTCCTCCGCATCATAATTGATGACCCCAATTTGTTTGTCTCGTTTGGAGCCGTGCCAAGGCCGCACGTACTGCACCTAATGTCAAGTAAGTACATAAAATGATGACTTGGGGTTTAACGCACGTGTAAATGTCTGAAGAATAGTCGGACATGTATTGACAACGGGGGACGTCTCGTGGGAAAGGTCACGCGGGTCATTTCACCCATAGTTGGATAGAACATTCACAGCGCCACCACATCTAGCTGGGATGAATCAGAACCACAACCACCCTCCTGTACCTCTTATCCAATTGCCTCCGCCGGTCCCTCTAATCGATCAACATCCTCCTGCAGATTGGAACGCGATTGGAAACGCTCTTCAGGTTTTAAGTGCAGAGGCTCCCAGAATCCCTGCCGCTGTGCGTATGTGTCGATCTCCGTGCGCTCCAGGATTGATTTCGTAGTATCAGAATGTCGATGCCCGGATGGATGCCCTTGTGGATGGCGTAAACAATCTGATAAATGGATTCAACGCCTTCACACAGCATGTCAACGCCTTCACACAGCAAGTCAACGCCTTCACACAGCAAGTTGTCCCCCAAATCGCGGCCACAAATCAAGCCTGTCTCACAATCCAGGCTGAGTTTGTCCTTCAATTGCCCATCTACTCTCACTCTCTTATTGCTTTCCCAGGTTGGCTCTCATCCCGATCCGCATTACCAATGCCTCGTCCAGCGTTAATGCACCATTGTCCTACCCTCCCGGCCACGTTGCTGGCGGGCCTCTTCCTGGAACAAAGTTAGAAGCCCTGCAGGTAAACGGTAAAACGCTTGATTCTTTTATGTGGTCTACAGTGATAAAAGCTGTCCCATTAGGAGCTCAAGCTGCTGCTGCTCTCCAAGCACTTGGTGTCCAGAATATTCCGGCTGCGGCAGTGGAGAGGATCAAGGTTTTCCATTCCTACCTTGGGATCTGATGAGAAGCGGTGTTGCATGGTGTTTTGTCGAGGGCGGGTGTAGCGGGTTGTGAAAGCGCCCTGTATGTGAATATGAGTCTCGGAAAAACTAGAAAAGTTGCA
Source organism: Chlorophyllum brunneum (assembly GCA_963576785.1). Classification (NCBI taxonomy): domain Eukaryota; kingdom Fungi; phylum Basidiomycota; class Agaricomycetes; order Agaricales; family Agaricaceae; genus Chlorophyllum; species Chlorophyllum brunneum. The sequence goes on along the minus strand of OY756143.1, from coordinate 3,120,700 downwards.
AGTTCTGGTAATAGTGAGAGTAAATCGTTAGCATGGTGAATTTCGTGAAAAGGGGGGCTCGAATAGCCTTGGGGAAGGGCAAACTCGAATAGTATGGGCACATAAAGATTCTGTCCGTCGTCTCTGTCCGTCTTTGTCATAAAGACTTTGAAGCACTTCAGGATGAGCAGGGGGAATTGTACGCACTCTACATAGGTTGTCTTACTTGGGTGGTTTGTAAGATTGTACATTATGTGTTAACATGTTGCGTCTAATCGAAATGAGAATGTATTATCACAGATGCCTGGGACACTCTAAACTAGCACAGGACTGCTGATGTTAGAAGAGGATCATGACGAGACAATGTAGTAAGATTGGATGTCCATCAACAGAAATCTCTGCAAGAGCAGCGTAAGCGGCTCATTATGCCCAGCTAGCACAGACAGCAGAGTCGGCACCACATCATCATCATGTTAGGCTGTCGGTAACGAGCAAGACAAGTGTCGAAAGTGCATGGTATGGTGTAAAAGGCTTGATGGGCAGTGATGGAGACGGCAGGATATCTAACAATGATAGCTCGCACCATCATGGCGGAGGAGGAGGGAGGCGGGTAGTGAACGAAAGCGGCGTTAATAATGCCGGATTACGGTGAGGCTGTGGGGGGTCGGCGAAGGGAGGGGTAGCACCAATAGATATCGGGTGAGGAACGAGCCAGACGACGGAGTACGGTTACGCTGGAGGGGGGTCGGTGTAGAGAAGCACGGCAGGAACAGCATAAGCGGCTCATTACCTCGAACGATAGGTAGCAATGGTGCCTCACACCATTGGGGTGGTGGAGGGAGGGAGAGGAGTAGCGAACGAGCCGCTCTGAGCGGTGCTGGATTAGAATGGCTCCTTACGCCCAACCGGCAAGGACAATAGAGTTGGCACCGCATCCTGTTAGGCTGTCGGTGATGACACTGACGAGGAAGCAAGCGTATCATGTAGTGTAAAAGGCTCGATGGGCAGTGATAGGCGACAGAGTACCGAGCGACGGTACCTAGTGCCATCACGATGGACGGCTGAGGCAGGGGATAGCATGGGAAAGCCGTACTCTAATGTCGAAGGCCACTCTCGCCAACCTTACAAGTCGGGATAACAAGATCCGCCGGTCCATGCCGCGGCCGTCTCAGCAAGGGAGCTGTAGACCTTTCCAACGCTCGCACCGTCAAGGTGGAGGAGGGAGGTAGGGAGTAGCACGGATCGACGTGTGGGTAGGGAGCGAGTAGGACTTAACGACGCTGGATTATGGGTCAGGAAGTGAAAAAACATAAATAATGAGGAAGGTAACACACATTTAGATTATCCTAAGGTTTCCATGTACAGCGGGAGTCTCATTGCTTATCACCTCTGTTGCAGAAGGCACAGGAAAGGTTATGTTGAATGAACTCGGGTCAGAATTACTTCCAGGACCATCTGGTTACGGGGACAAGACCATCCAACGATCAAACAAAATAGCATGTTAGCTAACTAACCCCGGAAAAGTAGAACATTGTCCGTGTATCTAACGTAGGGAAACATTAATGTTCCGAATGTCCCAAATATCTATCCTATGAAGTATCGAAAAAGATTCCAAATGGTGAATCAGAAGGTCGCAACGTACGACGTGTGTGGTCTATTTATTGTTCTATGCAAGGAAGAGAATGGAGAAGACAACACTGAGGAAAGATATGCCTGAGATAGCCAACGCGGAAGCATCATTCGAGGTGCTCGAAGGACCAGCGGCAGTACCAGTGCGACTACCCGAAGGAGAACCTGCAGCACCTGTCGGAACCAGGGCGTCGATCTTGATGCTCGGGGTGGGAAGGCTGGTGTAGATGGCGGAACTGGTGTGCGTGACACAGTTGGACGAAGCAGGGACGCGAGGGGTGTAAGGCATGGTGGTGATGGGACCAAGAGACTCGGGCGGTTGAGAGTAGGTCATAACTTGACCGTTCACGGTGTATACGCCAGGGAAATCCTGGTTCTCGCCCTCGCAGGATTCAAAGGTGCCGTTACGAGCATTGTTGGGGGCGTTGTAGGCACAGCCGATACGGTCAAGTCGGTGTTCGCAGTACTTTTCATCATCGGGCTTGTTGGGATCACAGGCCTTGAAGCAGAAAGAGTTACCACCCATGAAGCTAAGAGAATGTTGGTTAGATGATTTTATATTACAAGAAGCATACGTACTTGTGCCACTCGATGACCTGAGTCCAATCCCCATTGAACGCCTGAGAGTAAATAAGACCACCCATTGGGTTACCGCGCAAGTCGGCACCATGGGGGTCCATCTCGCCTCCCCAGTCGGCGGCAGCGATGTTGATCAGATCCTGGCGGATGAAACCGGCAACTTGGACGTAGTTGGGCGTCTTGATGAATTGAACGCCTTGGAGGGCGTACTCGGGGATCAGACGGGTACCACGACCGGGCTTAGTACACCATGCAACCATCTCGCCTTCGGTATCAGCGACGGTAGAGTTCGGGTCAGCGGGACCCCAGAGACAGAAATCTATAGTTTAAATGTGAGGAATACAGAAAGAAACTTAAGGGAGCAAACACGTACCGTCGATACTATTGATGAAGGAGGTTTGGCAGAGAGAAGTAGGGCCCTCCGTAGTCGAGTTACATTGGTTGTAGCCGTGTTGACCGCCGCGGATGAGACCAGTATCGGTGTCTACTTTATACGGCTAAAAATCACAAAAAGAAATCAGCCCAACGTTGGTTGACAGATATAGGAACAAGTCACAATGCTTGTGGGGTAAGCGTAGGTCTTCGAGGCTAACGGAGTGGGAGGAAAAGTGCCGGTGACCTGTGCATTCGCGACGGTGACCGAGAGGGCTGCGAGAGTGAAGAGTTTTGAAAGAGCGGAAGGCGACATGGTGTCTGAAGCGAGTGTGGGGACTTGGTCGGTCTAAAAATAAAGTCGCGAGTTGAGAGTGGAGCTAGTTGCCAAAAACGTCGCTTGGCCTTCCTGAAATATCACTCCACGGCGGGGTTTCAATCCTTCTGGCAATTTCCTAGGCAAGTATCTGCACTCAGCGCACGGACCAGCCACGTGCGAGCTCGCGTCGGTTGGGTTCGGAATCTCTTCTTCCCTTACCATCACCTGCCGTAAAAATGCCCAAAGCTACTACCAGTACGTCCTTTGTTCCTTCATACACGTAAATGCTAAAGTACCTCGCCCTGGTCAGCTACCAAGTCAGCTAAGAAAGCCATCAGCACGAAACGGACGACGAAGCGTCAGATATGGCGCATATATCCACTTCAAACGCTCTAACGCTTCTCTAGAAAATACTGTGGAGAAACCGAAACGCGAGCCGTCCGCGTATAACCTCTTTTGCAAGAAACATATGAAGGAATGGATCGCTGCTCACCCTGGCCGCGCCAAAGAAGCAATGTCCCACGTACTTGGCTCTGTTCTGGCTCTTATCATGACTGACACGTACTGCGTCCCTATCTTATGGCTGTAGATCGCCCTCATGTGGAAGGACGCTCCCGAAAACCCTAACCGCGGCAAGGCATCCAAGGCGAAACGTAACAAGGCCTCCAGCTCTGGCTCTAGCGACCCGCCCTCGTCTGACGACTGACCAATGGCTGGTTGTAATATTCTGCTCTGTTCATAACCCGTTAACCACTCTGTGATCCCGGACGCTTCTGACCCTGTGCAATAAGTACATGTAGCAATACACAATCGTTCTTCCCATTTACTGTACGACGCAACAGCTTGTCACCGCGTTAACTGCGACATTAGCAGCCACCGTTGTTGCAACCGCTACACCTGCTTCACCGGCCGCTTGCCCGAATGACTTGGCTCAAAGTCAGTATCGTTGTACTGATGACAGATGTGCTCCTCTGACTTACCTTTGGCTCAGGAACCGGTGGGAGTTGCAAATCGTGGAACATGAGGGCGAGTAGGAGGAACACTTTCTCCTCGGTCGGCATGTCTACCAGGAATTTCAACGTCGCTAGCTCATTCTTTGAAAAAGTATGAGTAACAAGAGACGTATACACTGCGAGCGCTTGAGAACCACGTTTGGCCTAGAGACATGAACAAATTGATTAGACAGAGCCTTAGCTCGACTTACCGTCCAAACTCCCGACTCGTGCGTCGTCGTATACTTTCCTGACGACCATGTCCATTCAATATCACTAAAGCAAGGTGAGCCCTTGATATTCAAATCACGTATACGACAATTACCCACCGACTAAAAGTCCCACCAATTTTATGCTTAGCCTCCTTGATCGTCTTCGTTACACCCTCAACCGTTATCTTCTTGTTCTTCCAATCAATCTCTCCTTGTACTTTGCCCGGCTTTTCTCCACCCCCTTGGCACACCACAGTTGTTTGCTTTAGTATATCCAGTACGCCCCTCGTCGTGATGGTTGTGAAGATTGGGAGCGAAGGGTCTTCCGTTTTGATTTCATTGTTGCCTGGGTTGTAGAACCTGTAGACGTACACTGGGACTCCTGGGTTGGCGGTGGGCGTAGGCGTTGTCATTGTCGGTTATTTCGAAGCTGACTGGTGGGGGAAAAGGATGGAACGGGCGGCTTATATGGACGGAAGAAGATATATGTGAGTACGATAGATATTTATCATGTCGTTATTGACATATATCTATCATAACTCAACAACGTTTTTGTTGGCATCTAAATCATTAGGAGATGGGAAACGGAGTGCTGTACAGCCCGTACACCTAATACTGCAATGCTGTTTAGCAGGGTACACAGTGGCTGTCCGGAACGTACGATAAAACACGCACAGAAGGAGGTGCGCCGTAATTCTTGGTATGATACCTGGCCTTGGCTGGGAGCTTGGGCCCCCGTTTTTTCGTGAGACGATGCTGTATCGTTGCCAAGCCGTTCGAGTGACGGTTCCAAGTGCGCTGATGGACTGAGAAGAACACATTAACCCTGGAAAGGAAACGTCCAGCGGTGCCGAATTAGCTCTTTTTTCCATGGTGTTCAAGTCGATCTTTCTCTGGTGATCGTCCGCTGCGCTTCCCAGTGATAATCAACGTTTGACAAGGGTGTTTAGATGGGAATCAAAACGGTATCGCGTTGATGACCTGGATTTTCGATTTTGGCCTCTCCTTGTTTTTTAAGTCTTCAAATTTTGATACTACGTCGTTCTGCATTGTGGGAGGGCATGGGGTACGTATCGTTGCGACTCGGTACCATGCTGTGGAGACTCGTCTTGGTTAGCTCAGGGCTGGCACTTGGTCCTGGAGCCGCCTTTCTCCCGACTTTCACATCCAATAATAAGTCCTCCGTGCCCCTTTCTGGATGCCAAACGTCACCACACCGAATCCCCGACATCCTACGCACTTCCTTCTCAAAGCAATTCCATGCTTCTCCTTGTTGATTAGTAAGCGTTTATACCTTGCGGTACGGCGCCTATTCCTGCTCATCTCTCATCTCTCTGTTTGACTTGGTTCTACCATCTCCTCGCCCACCATTTCCAATTTCTTCACTCACCATGGCAAGAAGACTTATGAAGATGGGCTAACGTTCTACGAAATCGTTTTATGATTGATGGAAGAGCTCGGTCGACTGGAATATCGGAGAGGATGACGACTGCTGGCAATTACAAGTCTCGAACGACCGCGGGAGCTGGATGTTTCCAAACTCGAAGGACCAACCCGATTTCTCCAGACTCGGATGCTATATTGCGGCACCTTCGACAGGGTTTCGGCACTGACAGGAAGATTGAAGGCCCTCCCTATATTATACTCCCTCACCCGCCGAAACCGGTACGGCTGTCCTATTTCTATTCGACCTCATGGACTATCCCGGATACAATATCACTCCCAGTTGCCAGAACACCAAGGACGGTCCATGGAAGTTTTATTACGCCGTTTGGCTACAGAAACGCTGCGTAGGCGGGTATTGATTGCGTGTTTTTGTTCTCTTATGAGCTTTAAAACAGCCCGAACGCCCGACCTGTCATTTATAAATATCGCAATCCTTGCCTCCAGGTCTACTAGGCCATCCTTGCAGCACACCGCACATCCTCCGAGACCACTACCCCGAACCAATGGGCTGCGGCTCGTGACTAACGCGTCTTTAAAAGATCATCATGCCGTCCCTGGGCCAGGGTCTGGTTCATAGGCGGGCAGCATTACACATTCTTGGAGACGATATTGTTCCCATGACGAAGGGTCTTCGTCGCCTTAGGCCAATTCAATCAATCCAAGAACAAGGCGATCATAAGCGAAGAGGATGAACACGTGGGGCTACAGCACCTCCAGCTTTCCGCGTCGACTGTTCCTACTTTGTGGACTCTCTCATCGATTTCACTTGCAGTTTCTTTGCGTGCCTTCAGCAGGAGACACTGGGAACCGCTCCTGCTCCCGTCCTTACCCTACCTGACTGTCCCTCTCTTCCGCCTCATCGTTGCTTTACTTCAAGTCTCCAGCCAAATTCTGTCTATCACTCTCTAACACCTCTTCGCCGTCCCAACAGTGCGATTCCGCCCATTCTACGATTAAAGAAGATGAGGTTTTCTTGGTGGAATTACATACGAGGTGACGGGGACGTGGAATTGCAGAGGACGGTCCCGGTGGTGTGTGACTTGGAGAAATTCTCCTCACCGTATGTTTGGACGGACGAATTTCCAACCGCAACCTTCAAGTTGGACGAAAACGAAGTTCTCACTCGAAGGCTCAGATCATTAGGATGTTTGATATTCATCCTCAACATGTCGAGGGGTAGACGTTGTACCATCGTCAAGTAGTTCAGACGGTCGAGGAGATGGAGCAACTCGGTGGATAGTGGGTTCCTTGGATGAGGAACATTAGTAGGAAAAGAAGTAAAGGAGAGGGCACGGATGGGGAGGAAGAAACGCTTGATGATTACTTTACACCATAGCCCCAGAATGCTTCACCAGTACGCACGAATAAGTCGTTCTTTCTTGAATACCCCACTTATAGAACCAATGAATATCACATCTGCGGCGCAGAAAAGGAACGTCGATACAAAATGTCGGACAACTTAGCGGCCTGAGGCTTGTCATCTAGCTCCCAACCTCCAGAGACTAAGCGTTAACGTCTTACTCTCTCCATCGAATGATGCTGTGGGCTCTGCTGACGTATCGACATCACCATGAAAGAACATAATAGACCACAAATAGTGATCTGCACGGACATCAATATAATCAACTTATCGCAGCTGATCATCAGACTACTCACGGTCATTCAGAATACTAACACGTATCTCATCGTGGTTGACGCGTCGAAACTGCGCGACAGAGATATCCTCCCGTGAGCAGTTTGGCGGGAGCCGGAGGATTATGTTATATAGGGGACCTTCAATGGACCACGTCGGATTGGGTTCCCAGGACGCTGGGGGTGATGAAGGGATAGGAGAAGAGCGGATACTCATATTTTGGTTGAGTGGGACGAAGGGACGTAAGGACCAACGTGCGGAAGACTGAAATCATGGGGTTATGCCAGGCATTTTTATAATCCGAACGTTGTGTAGGTGCAAGGCCTCGGTTAAAGGCGGCCATGGGGCGCGTGCCATGCCACGACCACCACACTCCAACAAGCCCTTTGTCTGTGTCGGCAATTTGACCAAATTCTCATACATGCGCGAATTCCGATGTGCCTTCTAATGCAACCGGCAGGGGTAAGTTGCAACAGCAAGATCACTTTCATGGTTAGTCTTGCCAGGGTCCGATACTGGACCTTCGCTAATTCCAGGGTCATCAGTTCCACGCGTCAATGCCACTCGTCATAAACGAAGCAAAAACCTTATCTATATACTGATTCCTCAGGTGCAATGCTAGAAAGCCATTGATCCTGCCAAGATTGGCAACTCAGTTATGAACACCGGTTCAGGATATCTTTCAGAACGGGCGCTCTCTTTAATTCTCCCCACCCATTGTTTATCAGATTTGTCGCTCCCACTTGTTTCACGGTCAAACCAAAACCTTGTCCCTGTCCGCACGGCGGCAGCTTGACGCAATTGAAAGCCAGTCAGGATATTGGTTCAACAGCTTCACGCTTTGGGGAGTGGCACAATCGCATTTCCGGATTTCCTGCTCCTGGGGTGATATCTCTCGCTAAGAGTGGAGTTCAGGGAACGTTCATATAAGACAAGACCGAATGGACGTACCAAGAGATGCTAATATCTCCAAGGGTGGCATAAATGCTTCGGGTGCGGTGGAAACGTATATTTTCTCCTGGAGTAGGGATGTAAATGAAGAGCACGAAGGCCCGGATGAACCAAGCATGAAAACGATCCAAATAAATATGCTAGGGCGACCGAGGGTAGAGGGTTATTTAGAAGTGCATATTCGGGCAAGCACAGAGCCTTATACAGCTGACCAGCTGGATAAGTCGGTTCCGGTAGAACGGACGCCGAAAAACAGGAAGAAACCTTCCTAAAAAGAGGTTGGGTTTAATTGTGCTGAAGGGGGTTATGGGGAACTTCGGCAGCAACTGATGGTCATGAATATATATGTTCGGGGACGAAATAGCTATCTTCATCACATCGTGGACGCACTGGAGACGTGAAGGACATTTTATAGCTATCCGCTATCCCGGATACAAGCCACGTTGAGTCGCTAGCACCCGACTCGGATTCATAGTGAGTACGTTCATCAATTGGGTGTGTGTTCGTAGTGTTATTTGTCTACCTGCAGGCACCTTTCACCATGCAATCTTCTTTGACTCTTTGTCGCTACTTCCCGGGTTTCATTGTAACGAGTGGTGCGTTTAGTGGAGTCGACCAGGTGCAAACTATTGGCCGAGGCTAAACAAAGGAGCGATTTCCAAGCCTTTCAATTTACTATGTTCAGTCCGAAACGTTCAGCTACAAGCCCTTCAGAGTGAGTACTGCTGTGCCGTGGTGCTTCTGAGATATATGCATATTCGAGCCGTCTGACAGCATCGAGCAATCGAGTTCTGGATTTTCGGTAGACTAAGACTGCTTGTGACCTCTATCTCAAATTTCGCCTATCTAGTTATTGCAGTGATAAAAGTATTTCCATATAATGCCATCGTCCTCGATTTGCGTGCTGATACCATGCAGAGTGCCAGAAGGTATTTAAAAACTCGGCCTTTCTTCGTGGCCCAACTCCATACGCTAAACCAAATTGAGATGCTCTTCTAAGACACTTGCAGACCAAAACTGTGTATATTAATTTCTACATATCTGTCTTTACTGTCATATTAAAAAATCCATCATCGTCGTTAGCGAAAAAAGAGGATATGGGAAGAAATAAAGTGTCGGTACATTGTAACAGTCGTCCATCTATCGATATCTTTGTTCCATCCAAAACTAGAGTCCGTCTCCTAATCAGACCAGTTGGGGACGACGCGTACCAACACCAAGTCCCGTTCCAACTCTGACCAAAGTCTCCAGTGATGCCCGTCCATTGTTCAAAAGATCCTCATCCCATTGCACGACACCCTTCTCAAATAACAACACAATCGTCGAGCCACCTGTTATATATCCATTAGTTCGGATACTTTTTCGTCACAAAATCAAACTCACCGAAAGCGAAATAACCGAATTCTTGGCCACGCTTGATCCCCTGACCCTCATCGACGGTTGTCAAGATACTCCCGACCATCATAGCCCCAACACAAACAGCCATAACACGACCGAACTGAGGACTATCAATGGGTACTATCTTGCGTGCATTTTCTCCATATACATCCAGTTCCGTTCGAATTGCTTGCGGCTGACAACGAAATGCATCAGGAAAGCACTTATTCGTAAAAAAAGGATACCCATACGTTGACGGTATAATACTCTCCAGCGATGTATGTCATCTTCCCGATAGTACCATCTACAGGCGAATGGAATCGATGATAATCTTGTGGTGCCAATCTAAAAATGGCCAACGCCCCGCCGTTATACTTGTCCGCTTCATTCTTGTACACATCACCTAAAAGTCGGGAAACGGAAAATTCGCGGCCTTTGATCCAGAGTCGTGTAGCTTCGGAGACTGTCTCGAAGACCATGAGACGACAATCGGCGGCGCTGACGAGACGGTACGGATCATCGAGAGCCTCGACGGGACGAGCCGAGGGCTTGAGCTTGCGATAGAAGAATTGGTTAAAGTTCTCTATAAAAACCATTTGTTAACTTTGTGACGTGGCAGAGCTGGGAAAGGCAGAAACATACTGAATGAGTCGAGTGGGTCGAGGATTTCGTTAACGTTGAGCTTGTGAAACTCGATGAAGGTTGGGATATCTTTGGCGGATTCAGGAGAATCATATTTAATCCCCTGTTTGATAGAGAGCGATTTCAGGAGTCTACGAGCTTTGATAGTGTGTCAGATAAGCGCCGTTACTGATCATGCGGAACGAACCTCGGCCACTGTCCATACGACCCTTCATACCCTTGTACAATAGCCGAATACCCAATCGAACATACACCTGCATCTTCTCTTCCTCAAGCTGACCCGTCAGCCGATTCTGCACGATGATGTTGGCCGAGTTCTAACGTCCCTGTCAATACTCCATACAACACCAAAGAAGTGAAAATGACTCACCGCTCCTAACTTATAATCACCGCTACTCAACTTTGAAATAACCTTCGTGTACCACTTCCTCTGAGCCTGACTGGCAGTCACAAAATTACCCACAACAATCCTATCAACTCGATTCCAATCCTGCGACGCACAAACAGCAATATGCGTCACAATGTCCATCTCCGCTTTCGAATTCATACGTGGGCGATGGCAGAGCGGACAACTCTTGACATTAATAACGCGTTCAACGGAATCCTCTCGATCCTTATCCTCGCCAGATCCATTTGAAGAATACGACATATCACTAAGCATAGTAGATTTCTTGACAACTTTGGCTTTGACGCCCTTGCCCTTGCGTTTGAAACGTCCCTTTTTCATTTGGGGAGGTGGAATGGACGGGCTCGGGGTTGAGCCAGAATTTGAAAGTGAGCCGGAGGAGAGATCTTCTTCTGCGTCGTCTGAACTGGATTCGGCTGGTGATGGGATGACGATAGCGGGCGTAGGGGCGATTGAGGGTGTGGTAGGAGCTGCGACTTGATGGAGAGGCATTTGCGTCGGTTCGGTTTTCGCGGCGGGTGGAGGAGGCGCCTTGGTTGGATCAGCATCACCAGAAATACCGCCATGCGTTGGTCCAGGCCCAGAAAAGTCAAGTTGATCGAGTTGAAGAACATTGCCCCTGTGATCCGAAATGTGCAATAGCGGCGTTGGGCTAACACTCGAATCACCTAAATCTTCTGCATCCAGCCGCTTCTTCTGATCATCAGGTCGATTGATTTCTTCCTCCAAACATAAAATAGCTTCGTCGAAAGTCAACTCGTCTTCCTGTGCCTTCTTGTTATTACGAGTGAAGAAGCTGGACACGGTCGAGGAGGAGAGGGTAGAGCCTAGGGAATCGAGCATGGATGTGATTTCGACGTGGGAAAGGGCACCGGTTCCATCGGCGTCATATTGCTTCATGTATTGGCGCCAGAAGCGCTGACGAAGTGCGTCATATGGCTGGTATTTGGCGCTACATGTGAGGGATTTTCGTGAGAACGTCAGAAACAAGAAAGAATTTACTCACCGGAACGAGATCATCGGTGTATGTTTCGCCTCCCAAGACACATCCTTCGCAACTACCAAAGGCGTCTTAAACTCTTTCATTGGATGATCACCCTTTTCCTGAGTCGGGTACAATCCATTCGATCCAGGCTGCGGCGCCGAATCCAACAACTCCTTCACATTAAAACTAACATCGCCAATATGATCATTGGATGAAAGCTTATCCCAATCGAGAATGGTGAGTTGAACGTTGAAAGCAGTTTCATAGCGTCTAACGTGAAAAAGGAGTTTTTCATCCCAAGCGGGGTTACGTGAATGACGTATCACGCGGGTTCGGAAGACTTTTTTGCCGAATGAAATGACGACGAATGGGTCCATATCCCACCCGGTACGCGTCACTGAAAAGAAATGAGTTAAGCATGGACGGATGCGGAAGCAAGAGGAACACGTACTGTTGCGAAGTCGGGGTAAATCTTCAGCTCCTTGGATTTCCAACATGACAATCCCCATGATGTCGTTCCCACCAGCGAATCTATACTCCGTCCCTCGCTTTTTCTTTGACGGCACGGATAAATCGACCGAAGCCGAGCTGTCAGGTGTACCCTTCCTCACTATTCCTTTCTTGACTTTGGCATCAAGCACATCAGGTGCTACGGCTGCTGCGGAGGGTGACGAGGGCGCTAAAGTAGCACCAGTAGCACTACTCTCAGTCGTAAGCGTAGTCGCAGAACCAGCATTATTATTCGAACCAGAAGTCGAGCGAGAAGTCGTGAGTCCAGAAAGTGAACGAGGAAACTTCATGCGGGGGATAAACCCGGTCTTGGGAGTAGTAGCGACAGGAGTTTTGATGACGTTGTCGGTAGTGGGTGTGGTAGGGGAAGCGGCAGCGGCGGTGCTGGTGGTTTCAGCTGAAGGTTTAGGCTCGATCGCGGTAGGGGGTGGTGTGGGCGACTGGTAGAGATCGATAAGGGGACTCGGGGGCGCTGATGGTTCCGAAGACACATCAGCAAAATCGTCATCTTCGTCGTCCTCTTCATCAGACGAAAGACCACCGTCGTCTTGGAAAGCAGGGCCACTTTGATGAGAACGGATGGTACCGACGCCTTCAGTCTGGGAAAGTGCAAAAACAAAAAGAATGGTGATTGGTGTGATTATATTAGTCGAAACAGGGGCAACGTACTGGGGGCGCTGATACGAGGGAAGGCCGAGAGCGTTTGTTGAGCTCTTTGAAGACGTCAGCGAAGCTAAGTGGGGTGGGTGATGGATTGGGCGGTGTGACGAAACCAAGTCTGAGATGGATTGCGCCCGAGGCAGGCGTATTAGAGCGTGTTGAAACGAGGGGAACTGGGAATGGCTTCAAGGGAGACTATGAGGCATGTTGTGATAACAGGAGGAATGCCAACTCACGATGCTGGCGGGGTCATCAAAGGCGAAAGGTCTCTCCACAAACCAATCCTCCAGAGGCAGCGCAGCTTCTCCGAGGTATTCTTTCGTCAAGACGTCCTTATCCCACACGATGAGTTCGAGAGCGCCGAGCTTATCAGCGGTTGAGAGGTACAGCGGAAAGTCGAACGTGGCATCTTTGGGATTATAGGTCGGATTGACGGTGCGCTTCGAGACGGCGGTCTGCTGGCGGCTGTTGAGCACCGAAACGACGACAAAGCTGGGGAACGAGGTGAATTATGAGCGTCGTCGCCGCCGGAGACGTGGACATACGGGTCACTGGAGCCATGTTTGTCTTTGGCAACGAGATCTGTGCAGGAGACGACCTGGACGCGAAGCACAACGACGGGGAGCTCTCCCTGAGTGGGATTGAAGCCTCTGTTGCCCCTGGCAGCCTTGACAGGTAGTTTGGCAGCACTCTTGAGTGCACGTTTGAACTTTGTGGACATGGTGGTAAGTGGTCAAGGGGTATAATTGACATAAACTAATCTTATCAAACTAGTAACAAACTAATCACGGAGGCCATCACTCCAAACACTCCCATCCCCACAGCAACTTGCTCTCCGGAATTTGTGTTTGTTGCACCTGCTGCGGTGCCCGTAGCACTGCCTGTAGGACGTGAGCTAGCATCACCACTCGCAGATCCGCTTCCACCGGCGGCAGCCCCAATTTTTGGTAAACCGGTGTAAATTGCCGCACTGGTATATTGGACACAATTCGATGAGGCAGGTATGCGGGCGGTGTAGGGCATCGTGGTGATAGGGCCTAGAGCTTCAGGGGGCTGGGTATATGTCAAGACGGCGCCGTTGACAGTGTAGACGCCAGGGAAGTCTTGATTATCGCCATCGCATGACTCAAAGGTGCCATTTTGAGCGTTGTTGGGGGCGTTATAAGCACAGCCTATACGGTCGAGCTTGTGTTCGCAAAACCGAGCATCATTTGCCTTACTAGGATCACAGGCTTTGAGACAAAAGGCATTACTACCCATAAAGCTGATTATAGATTAGCGTCGCGTCGAACACTGATACCGGCCCAAGCGGTCTACTTACTTGTGCCATTCCTGGACCTGAGTCCACTGACCGTTGAAACCTTGCGAGAAAATAATTCCTCCCATGGGGTTACCACGTAAGTCAGCTCCATGAGGGTCCATCTCCCCTCCATAGTCCCCAGTTGCCATATTGATCAACTCCTGCTGGATGAACCCAACCACTTGGACATAATCAGGTGTCTTCATATACTGAACACCTTGCAATGCAGTTTCTGGTATAAGACGCGTTCCACGACCAGGCTTGGTACACCAAGCCACCATTTCACCCTCCACGTCACCCACAACACCGCCCGGCTTAGGAGGCGCCCATAAACAAAAATCGTCAATGCCGTTGATGAAAGAGGTCTGACAAAGGGAGCTTTGGTTCTCGGTGGTCGAGTTACAGATGTTGTAGCCGAGTTGTTCACCACGGATGAGACCCGTGTCGGTATCAACCTTGTACGGCTAGGATGATCCGTGTTTTTCAGTATAGCACGACGCGTGTAACGACCAACTTACGATACCACTTGGGTATGTATACCCGGTCTTCGACGCCAAAGGAGTGGCGGGGAAGGTGCCAGTGATCTGTGCGTTGGCCACGACGACTGCAAACGCAGTAAAGGCGACGAGGCTAGACAGTCGGCCAGTCATGACAGTGAAGAAACGAGAGGAAGCTAAGGAACGTGAGGTGAAGGGTATAATGAAGTTGTCGTTTCCCTGAGCTAACCTTATAGGTCCCGACGATCGCCCAGGAGGGCTTCGCCCTCTTGGTTCGCGTGATAACTTGTGTCAAATAATTCTTCCGCACAGTTACCGGACCTCGCCCTTGCGTCATTGCTTCCTGCTACGCACCGTACACTGGGACCGACGTCACCATGTTCAGTATCTTGGCTTTTCTGGGCAACTCAATATTCTCTTGTACTTCAACTCAACCGCATGCCAAGGGTCACAACACACGCCAAGGCAACCTTTCTGCCTCATTTCTTCATTTCATCAACACGCCGAGACTTCCTTGCTTCCCAACGCCTTTTGTACAATACAGGTACCATGTAGGCTAATGAGACTCTAATCCACTTTCCGTGTTGTCGGTTTGTGCAGTATGCCTGAACAGAATCCTAGAGCCTGGCCCGTGGGTGCTGGTCACATCGGTAGTGCGAAATCCACTGTTCGTGTCCGAAGATTGGTGTCCTTCATGTCCATACTTACGGATATGCAAGATAACTCTACACGAGATAAGGAGTAAGAAATTCGGAATGCTGGCGGGCCGTATGGCACTCAGTAATAACCTATTTGTAGACTCCACAGCAAACATACCGGAAGGATACCTCACGTATCAGCTTCTCGGTGGAATACCACACTATGATACCCGACGAAGAGATAACTGCCACAAAGTAGCTTCCTTGAGTCTTTGCATAACCCGACTGAAGCATATAGCTCACCAACGGATGCCAGATAGTAAATTAATGCATCGTTATAGATTTTCCTCATCAACCAGTTCTGGTCAGTCCCGTACCTCCTAATTTTCACCCAAAACACCACCAGGAAAAGCGCTAGGATGGTTCAGAGTCAATCACACCAGAAACAATTCTAATCATGAAAGATGCCTTACTAGTGTCAAAAACGAACAGGGCGATGATGCCAACAATGGGATATTCATTTTGGACACTTATTGAAGTGACTGCAAAACACTCTGGAAGAAAATCTGGCAGGAGTGGAACAAAGCGACTAGCTGTCACCATATTACATTAGTTGAAGAAACGCAAGAGTCGAAATATTCTAACCTGCAGTATCCCGTTGGTGTCCAAAAGTACAAGTCAACCCTGTTACACAGACAATCTACCAGAGTCAATATTCACATTCATGATACGGGGTGGACGAAACTGACAACGCCAAAGATAGAGAGCAGAACTGCGTTAAGGCGGGACTGCCCTAGTAAGGCATATGCTCGAAAGATCAGGAGAACTATACGAATTGGAACAACATATCAGCCTAAGGGTTTACCTGCACCGCTATCGTACTCACACTGAGCACAAATATTCCCTAAACCAGTTGATACACCACTAACTCGTAGCATCCGTGTGCACATCTGTTATCCATACACCATCTCCAGTTAATTGACTTTGTTTAGAGTACGTGAGTCGAACTTGCCCTAGTTGGCGGACCCAGGAGTCCAATAGCTGGAAATTTTTTTACTTTCGAATGACTATATGAAGGTTGGGAAAGAAAAAATGGGTTACTGGATATGTCCATAGCCCCGCCCATGAGGGCAAAAGCACGGGTGACAAAGTATAAAATTTTGACGGCACTCCATGGTGCTGGCCAAAGGAAGTCGACCTACGATCGTGATTAAGTGATCTATTATATGGCCAGCTTATCACCCAAACAACAACATACCTCATCAGGAAATGTGTGTATATAGTCGGCCAAGTAGAAAGTAGTTATCACAACTGCCATATTGATTTAGCTGGAATGGTTCATGGAGTGTAGAACAAGGTGTTACCTTGGGAATACTAGTAAATTGACATGATCGTGGCCACGATTTAGTTCCGGAAGTGGATTGTCATAAATAACTCACCTTTATTGCACTCGATTGTCGGAAGGTATCAACTAATTCTTCGGTGGTCCTGTTCATTGTTATCAAGAGATGATGAGGGGAAGCAACCTAGGGTCCTGAGTGTTCGCCTCCATAGAGATTCTCCTTATATCCCGGGGCTCCATCCAGGACTCATGGTAAAGCATGCTACGGAAAGGGAGGTGGGACAGCAACCAGAATCACTACCGGTAACAGCTATCTGATGAACATCCTTACTACTCCACCAACGCATCATGTATCATGTCCCGGGCGGTCATGGGTGAAAGAAATCTGTTGAGTTCAATTTCAAAAGCACCAGCGTGATTCAAACATGAACGAAGCCTCCATCGATCACGGTAAAGTGACCTATACACTTAGAAACTTGGGCCATTATGCTGAGGATATCGATGAAATTTCTATTTTTTTCGCGAACGTACTTGATTTATCAAATTGATTCGAGCTTCCGGCGCAGTATATAACCAGTGTCATCACTACTAGCGCCATCATTATTAGTTCACTCCATCTCTATGATTCCTGCCCGAAATAGGATCTTTTTGTCCATCACGTTCTCCCCCGCCCACGAATCCAATGGCCGATAGAGTGGTTCCTTTACCGCGAATGTGTGTCATCCCATCAACCGACGTGCGAGTTAAGCCATCTATCAGTATCTCGCCCAGCTCATGCAGTGTCTTTCCATCCTCACAAGGCGTTGAGCACCCAACAAGCACGTTACACGCAGAGACCCCTTGCCTCCCAACGCCTTTTATACGATACGGTACCATATCGTGACGGCGCATGGACGTGCAGGTCCCCGGCCCTGCCGTTTTGTCGGCCAAAGTCGTAACATAACATCTATTCAACGAAACAGGACGACATAGGGGGACAGTTTGAATGATTTTATGAACCAAGACAAAGGCATAAGTGAGACAAAATATAACTGACGGAAGCCAGGATAGTGTAGGAAACGCATGTCTGAAAAATATACGAATGATTTTCGACGTGATATAGTTTGTGAAAAACACGGTGTTTAGTCTGTGGGCAGGGGAGGTAAAATTAGCAAAAACTTTGAGTTGGAGGAAGGGGTGCTCACTTTTAAAAGAGGAAAGTAACAGAAGGACCTCCCAGTATACCCTCAAAAGTGTGTTGTCGGATCCGGAGTCCAACCAGCGACCGAAAATCCTTAGGAGACCCCCAATTATCTGCGGATCGGCAACTCCACCCTAAGAAAAACCTCGCTCAAGCCGTGGATATGGTGCTGCCTTTTTTTCCGAGGACACTTGGCGTACTTTGTTTTTTCCCACCTGTGACCTGTGGATGGTGAGCATAGCTGAGGCGACTAGTCCCTGAGCCTGCGGACCACTGAACATACTATACGGCCAAAAAACTGGCCGGTCACTTGTGGAACTTGAACGGATATCTGGCCAAAAGTGGCCCAAACGTCACCGTTTTGGGATCCTATAACAGAGGACTCGCTCATATTTTTATCGCTCGTATCGTACTATTATATATTCCATCACACTATCATGCTCGGAGTACCACGTCAGCAGGAATAGGATTCCAGTGGTAAAGCTTTTATTTCGACACGACGGGACCCTCTTCTTCCTTCGCAGAGTCGGGAATGTAGCCTACTGAGATACTAATCTACTTTCCGCGTTATTTGTTGGCGCAGTATGCCTGAACCGAATCATAGAGAGCGTCCCATGGGTGTTGGTCATATTGATATTGCAAAATCCACTCTTCGTGTCCGAAGACTGGTGCTCCTCATTCCCATACTTACGGATATGCAAAATTATTCGGCATGAGATAAGGAGTAAGAAATTCGGAATGCTGAGAGGTCGTACGGCACTCAGTAAAATATCTATTTGTAGACTTCATAGCAACCAAACATACCGGAAGGATAGTTCACGCAGCAGCTTCTCGGTGGAATACCACACGATAATACCTGACGAAGAGATAACTGCCACAAAGTAGCTTCCTTGAGTCTTTGTATAATCCGACCGAAATATATAGCTCACCAACGGATACCAGGTAGTAAATTAATGCATCGTTGTAGATTTTCTTCATCAACCAGTTCTGGTCAGCCTTGTACCTCCTAATTTTCACCCAAAACACCACCAGGAAAAGCGCTAGGATGGTTCAGAGTCAATCACACCAGAAACAATTCCAATCATGAAAGATGCCTTACTAGTGTCAAAAATGAACAAAGCAATGATACCAACAATAGGATATGCATCTTGGGCACCCATTGAGGTGACTGAAAAACACTCTGGAAGAAAATCTGGCAGGAGTGGAACAAAGCGACTAGCTATCACCATATCACATTAGTTAAAGAATCTCAATAGTTGAAATATTCTAACCTGCAGTATCCCGCTGGTGTCCAAAAGTACAAGTCAACCCTGTTACACAGACAATCTACCAGAGTCAATATTCACATTCATGATACGGGGTGGACGAAACTGACAACGCCAAAGATGGAGAGCAGAACTGCGTTAAGGCGGGACTGCCCTAGTAAGGCATATGCTCGAAAGATCAGGAGAACTATACGAATTGGAACAACATATCAGCCTAAGGGTTTACCTGCACCGCTATCGTACTCACACTGAGCACAAACGTTGCCTAAACCAGCTGACAAAGCACTAACTCGTAGCATCCGTGTACAGGCCTGTTATCCATACACCATCTCCAGTTAATTGACTTTGTTTAGAGTACGTGAGTCGAACTTGCCCTAGTTGGAGGACTCATTAGTGCAATAGCTAGAAAAAAAACACTTCGATGACTTTATGAAGGGAAGGCGGAAGGGCGAAAACCAATTACTAGATATGTCCATAGCCCCGCCCATGAGGGCAAAAGCCCGGGTGACAAAGTATAAAATTTTGACAGCACTCCAGGGTGCGGGCCAAAGGAATTTGACCTGTGATTGCGGTTGAGCGTGGTATCATATGGGCAGCATCTCACCCGAACACAACATACCTCATCAGGAAATGTGTGTATATAGTCGGCCAAGTAGAAAGTAGTCATCGCAACTGTGACATTTATTTAGCCGGAATTGTTCATTGAGTGTAGGACGAGTTGTTACCTTGTGTATACTAGTAGATCGACGTGATCATGGCTAGATTTAGTTCCGGAGGTGTATTATCATAGATAACTCACCTTTATTGCACTCGATTGCCGGACAATATCGACTAAATCTTCGACGGTCCCGTTCATTGTTATCCAGAGAGATGATAGGGGAAAGTAGCCTAGGCTTTGCGTGTTCACCCCATACAGATTCTACTTATACCCCCCTCATCCCCGGCCGGATTCACGGTATAGCACGCCACAGAAAGAGGGTGGGGAAGCGACCAGTATGCGACCAGTATCGCTACTGATAAGGATATCTGATGAACATCCTTACTACTCAGCAAACGCATCATGTATCATGTCCTGGACGGTCGTGGTGAAGAAATCGGTTGGTTTCAATTCCAAAGCCACAGGGTGACTCAAACATGAAAAGCCTCCATCGATCACGGTAAAGTGACCTAGACACTTAGGAACTTGGATCGTTCCGCCGGGGATATCGATGACATTCCTTTTTGCAAACATACTCGCTTTATCAGATTGGGTTGAGCTTTTATCGCAGTAGGTATCAGTGTCATCACTACTAGCGCCATCATTATTAGATCTGGTAGATTTATCCCATCTCTATGAGAATTCTTACCTGAAATAGGATCTTTTAGTCCATCACGTTCTCCTCCGCTCGCGGATCCAATGGGCGATAGAGTGGTTCCTTTAACACTAGTGTGTTATTCCATCAACTGAAGTGCGAGTTAAGCGATCTAACAGTATCCTACCCGGTTCATGCAGTGTCTTGCCATCCTCACAGGGTGTGAGCAACCAACAAGCACATAACACGCAAGGTCCTAGAACCGATAAGCAGCGACTCACCACGGATTGCCCACAAGAAATGATAGAGGCTGGCTGTGACGTCGGTTGTACTGCGGGCACCTGCTAAGGAGTGAGCTTCTAACATATTCAACGATGACTGGAATTCTTGTCTGACATATTCTACGGTGAGCCGTTTTCACACAAAATCATTCGCCTCCTGCTAATTTGTGGCACCTCAAAGTCGGTAATCGAATCCCAAGAAGACTAAAGTGATTCATACTAGTATCATTACAAACATGTCATCAAGCTCATTTGAGGATCGTGGGATTAATCCTCAGCGATAAGGGGTAACTAGTTATACAGAGCTTCCACCGATCCTGCCAAGGGGCATAGGGAACAGGTTGTACTCCGATTGATGGAGTTGACTCAATCCGATGTAGAGAGCAATGACGGCGGTAGTAAAGCCAAAAGCGCCTCCAGCATCACGCAAACTAGTCATGAATCACTTAGTTGAATGGGTAAATGATGAATGAGGGATGACGTACGCTTGGCTGTGGCTTGAGGACCAGAAGCTGATAGACAATAAGAGGTAGGAGAGGCCCCAGAAGAAGGTGAGGCATGCGAAAGCAATATTACGAAGGACAACTCCCATACTATGACCAAGGAATTAGGAAGGGTCTAGGAAACGGGGTACGAACACTGACAAGAAGAAACACGTAACAATGAACCAGATCATGAGGTATAAACCAAGCGCATCCCGCTGAGCGGAGCTATCGGAGTTAAAGGTGTCGAGGCCAAGAACGAGAAGACTCGTAGCGTAGGAGATCCAGAATGCGCCGTAGAGGGTGAAGACTAGTGCGCAGTCAGAATTGCGACCTTTTAGAAATCTGAGGGGACCCTTACATGCCGATCCGTAAACGTTGCCACGAGGGAACTCCCACATGCCAGCCATGAACTGAGCGAGACCACCGACGAATAGACCCATACCGATAACCGCAGTATCACCGTTGACGCTGCGAGTACCAACCATGTAGAAGGACCAGAGGAAGACAGTGATGGCGAAGGCCCACATTCCACTGTAAGGATGGCGGATTAGAAAATAATGACCAGAGCTGGAGAATGATGAGTGACTCACGTCGGGCCTGGGTTTGCAATGCGAGTAAAGTAGCGTTGGTAGGAGACTGGGTCGTCAGTCCTGGGTCCATATCCATGTGCGGGAGACATAGGACCATAGGAGCCAAAGGCACCTCCTTTAGAGCCGTCGGTTTGCTGAATGGGTTCAGTGGCAGACATTTCTAAACGCGATATGGGGGGTGCGGGGGCGTTCAAGAACTGGCGGAGACTAGGGGTCGAAATGGCTTATGTACCAGTTCCCACTTTCCCAAAGTGTTGAAGGCTCATGGTCCGGGTGAATATTTAGCGACTACTATTACGGCCGCGTCTAGAAATAACTACACTCCGTGTCGAAGGGGACTTGATGAGGTCAGCATTATCGGGATGAGGCGGAAAGAAAGGGGTCTGGAATAATAAGAAGTGGCGTCACGTCTGAGCCTGCGAGCAGGGAAGTCGTTCGACATACCCTCCATATCAAGGGTCTGGGCATCTGATCCAGCAGGTAACCGTGTGCGAAAACCTTAATATCTTGACGAGGAGTAGAGAATGCAGCGACGACCCAAAAGTTTGATTGTCGAGGGAGGGAGAGCAACGCTAGAATGTAGGGCGGTAAACAAGTTCCCATCGACAGCTTCGATATCAATAGACACAAATAGAATGGCACTGACACCCGAACCCTCATAAGCTTTACTCGTGGTAGCGCTCCCTCGCGAAGTTCTGGGGACCAGCCTTGAACCGTTTCAAGAGCAAGGTATGATGGCACTAATTCAAAACACGGATCTCGTTTTTATCAACGTGACCAGGTCAAGTTAAGCAAGACCAACCCACGGATGGTGGTTTTTAAAATTCGAACTTCGGATTATGACATTCTCCCCGAGCCCACACCGACGGTACGGCTGCGTGTGAGAGCGTCCACTGAGACAGAGTAGCAGCCTTCTTGACCCAGACGACACCAAAACGCGCAATTTTAGTGGTAACAATTTCCCGTCGCTGGTGCGCTGCACAGAGTACAAGCCTGCATCCTCGCAAGGGATTATACCGCAAACATGTCTATGAGTCATCTGCTCAGTAATATAAAAAGAAAGTTTGCAATGTTCGCCATAACAAGAAGATAGTCGGGTCGAATATGTTCCAGAATCATGAGAATGACTCCACCGTGGTGGGTTCGTCGTGTGAACAGAAGTTGACAGCCATGATATCACGAATACCATCCTTGGTGCGTCAAGCCTCTGACGGAACAATATACTTCTGTGTCTCTGAACGTCAATGATCCCCGCCTCTCCAGTGTTGGTTCCCTGGAAATCTCTCGCACTGAAATGACTCGGCCATACACTCTGATGTCCTCTCGCCATCTCACAGGAGCAGGGTTAAGCAGATGGTGAAACCCAACTAGCTGCTTTGACACGACATGCTCCAGAAGCTCGATAAATGCAGTCTTGGAATACACGGTGTGGAGACCAAGCATTAGGGGGACAGGACGTTCTAGAGAAGGTATTCGTCCCTGAAAATTCTCGCACTGGTGCTCACTACGCAGAGATCACTATCATGGTCAGCAATATCAGCGTCCTGTACTTGCACGACGAAGAGCCGAACTGCCTGCCAGCGTTTCGTTTATCCACCCTACCAACGTTGCGAGATGTCCACGATCGTGCCATCCGATATGTTCTTGGATGGTCGTAACATACCCTTTTTCCTGAACCAGGCGCTGGGATGGGTGTAATGCCCCAGTCGACCCCAATACAACGGATGGAATAACCCCTAAAATTAGGTGTGGAGCCAAAAGTCCATTTAGAACATACGTTTGCCTCGGACTCCTCTCCTGTGCACCATCCTGACCTGAGTGTTGTTTGGTCGTACAATGTAGTCCCCCGGGAGAATAGGATATCCAACGTGCCAGCTTACCGAGCGGATACACGTTCAAACCTGACTCTGTCCGATACTAATTGAGGCAGTCGTAATATATATAAAGGTAGTGCTCACGCACTTCCTGAGCTCACGACCTGACGAATGCCCATGCGTGGCAGCAATATCCAGATTATATGACGGATTTAAGCCAGTTCCCAGGCTGTTTCATCATTGCCAACATATGTGTTTGTTCATCAAAGGTCCTTCCATTATAGACGACCTTCGTAGTTCTTTGATGCTTCCGTGGATTCCATGACCCAGTGAATTCCTCTCGTCACGAAGACCTCAGTTGCGGGCAAGTACACCATACACACTCAAGCTTCCACATGGTACTAGGATTCCAGACGTTTTCCAGCTGATATAACCGTTAACTCGTTCTCGATCTTCACAGACTGGTTTCGTAGAGACTCGTGGATTACCAACACAGAGTGATTTCATGATTCGTGATCGTATAGGCTTCCAAGCAAAGGGCTTGCTGTCATCAACGTCATAGAACGAATGTGTAATTTATGTAGGTTGATCGGGTTGACTTTCATTTGACAACTGAAATCGAACCACCCCCGCTTGACAGATAGATGTGGGGGCAAAAGACCTTAGGATAACGCATACCAAGAATCGGCCTCTGTGCCTCCGCTTACAGTCATTTACCCCCGTCGACCTAATGTCAAAGCAACGCAGAAAGGAAGCCAAGTAGCAGAGGTGATCTCAGCGTCTCTCACCGAGCTTAAACGGATCCGGTACTCCTGCCAAGAACACCGCTTTTCCTGGTGATCTCAAATCATGGTGGAAGTGGGAGGTGACGTATCATAGGTTAATCAGGGTGGGTCGAAATGACGACCCGGGGTAGACATGCTACGCTTATGAACCTCGAGTAAGACTGACGTTTTCTTCCTTGAGATTGTAGTATAGCTTACGAAGATTAACTTACGGGAGACATGCGCTTGGGTAAAACGGTCATCCATCCGCCTTCTTTGTCATAGTGGCTACTAATACGTTCCATTAGGTCTTGGAGTCGACGCTAATGGAAATTACTAAAGCGGGAGAAGGGCGACATATACCTTTGTCCTTGATCACGGAGACCCAGGAGACAATGCGCTTACAATTGCGAGAGTAACGGACACTCAGGCCCCGGTTTTCACATCAATGACCCACAGCATCTCTATCCACCGCCCTTCAAATATCACCTTCCTTCAGGGCGAATAACGCCCCTTTTTGCACAAGTTTGACGCTCGTACGTACATCACAGCCACAGTGCACGCTTGAGCCTGCGTGGAAATTTCACTAATGTGAACCTATTTATGGAGCGCGGCTACCACTAGTACATCTTCTACCCCGGATTTCGTTGGCATAACATATGGTTCACTATATCAGCTAGTACTCACTCCATTAATCACCTTGTTGCTCCGCGGTACCCGTTGTGCCGAAGCCGCTTCCCAAAGCAGTCGCTAAGCACTCTGGATTCCCTGAGACATATCCAGCTGCTCAGCACCAAAAAGTAATCTTCTAATCGTAGTTGTGAGCATGTGGGCGTTCATCCCCTACCAGGTTGGTAAGATCATCCTTCCAAGTGTGCCTTTGCCAATATGAATCATTACTTCCACTTCCCGTCATCGTATCAAGGCAGCATAGTGCCGCACTTCGGATAGCAGCTAAATTTAACTTGCTCCGAAAGCCGAGGCCCACGCATCTCACCTCGCAGCCGAGCAGACCAACTTCTGGGACGGTGATCATCAACCAACAATGCACTAACAATCCCTCCGGATCAACAAGCCGGGTGGAATCTCGCGCGCTTTGCTACTCTGGAGGTATGTCTGTATCAGCTGAGTTGATGAGACTGATTCGCTCATCATCTGTCTCTGCGAAACATAGGGAACAATGGCTCCTTCTATCTCTATGAGGCTAAACAAATATGAAAATTTTGACCAGGACCTCGTGGGCACTCGGACAACGACACAGAACACTCCTCAGGCCGTCACTTACAACCCGTTCGAACGCCAGCGTATTCTCCTCGTTGAACTTCAATGACGCTAATTCACAAAACCGTACCGTAATTTGGAAATTTGGCGCTGTCTCAAGCCTCAAGCTTCTTGTGTGATAATGCACTAATTTTGGGGTTGACCCCGTGGATCCTAAGTGGGGTTGACTAAATCGAGGCTGTGTATCGGGGCAGTGGTGAGTTGCTCAAGTTGATGGAAATCTTTCTGTTGGTATGATGAATCCGGTAAGTGAGAAGCTAGGACATGCCCCCATTCCACACGATACATGTCCAGGGTTGGGGGCATAACTGAGATTTCAGCCACTAGAAGTTAGAAAAACGCGGATATATTTATCATCTCAATGAGGGTTTGAGGTGAGGTGGGTAAAGGCAATCTGTCTGAGTTGCTCGGAGGCAACTTGGAAAAACCATGTTTCTGTGGAGGGTATGCGGTGAGCCAGAGAGTGATTTAACTCCCAACTGCTGGGATGTATCAAGACCAATCAGTTGGCTTGGCAGAGCAGATGTGTCGGTCAAGACCCCCCGAACAAGGGCTGACAAGCTGCTTCGCCCTTTTGATCAAGGCTTCAACCACGGTCTGTGTAATCCTTGGCATCCGACGTGATTCAGGGCCACAGCCAGAAGGCGCAAAAGTGCATAGAAATATAAAAAGGACATTTTCATGTTCTTTGAATAGCCATCATCAGTCAGTGATTGTGCTTCTTCTCGATGGGATTGGATTAACACCCAGCAGGAGGCATATTAGCCGGAGAATGATTAAGGCACTTGGGCTGTGCGAAGCCGCATGAGATTTCCAGATTTCATGTTAATGTTTCGTGTGTCCCGTGGCCACTTTCGAGCACTGTTTGCATTCACCAAAGGCTGAATACGCTTTGGCCATAGCAATGTAGGCGAACCTTGGCCATTACCCGTATTGACTGCCAGCATAAAATTGCGTGTCCTACTAAATAATGCCGGGTTCAATCTTCATACCAGGACCACTATCACATTCGCAGGACTATGAGATAATCATTGATAAGCAGGCTCTGTGCGAAAGCTGAATTCACAGTGTGAAGAGGGATTAAAACAAAGCGAGTATGTTATATGATCTGTGTCCATGCCTGATGGATCAAAACCAGTGAGTCGGCAGGCTGATGATAGCCCAAAATTGTGACGAGTCGGAGCTTATCGTAGACTCGGAGGCGGAGAACCATCAACCAAATATCACCATCTTGTCAGTTCACAGTGTCTAGGTGATTGATCCCAGGAAACAAATTTCCCTGTACCTCAACACCCTCTGGTCACTTCTTTCCTGACAGGACCTGTTATCACCGTATCAATTGACATATGATCCGCTTGTTTTTGGAAATAGGAAGCGATGCATATGACCTGTGCATCGATTCACATGGTAGATATGATCATGGGCCCAAGATCAGCCTTCAGACCTCGGGTTTCATGGATTGTTGGCGATCACACAGTCAGTGATACCAAAGTCATCTTGCGTGGATAACATTGGTAGTGTAGCGCTTTGTCCAAACTGTAGATCTCCACTGTTGACCCAAATAGTGTACAGAGTATAAGTAGCTGCCGAATCCGCAGTGGCGAAAACTCAAAAGGTCCATATTCTCTCATTCTCTCGCATAACACTACAATGGATGCAACTGTCAAAATCTTGATTGAAACAGTCCAGCAATCAAGCGCACTAAGGGTGAGCCGTTCATAACCCACTCTACCAGTCCTCAAAGAATTTTCATTATAATCTTAATTTGCTAGTATTCCCAAGGTGACAATGCATCGCGCTTTCACAAAGTCAGTAACCTAATAAATTGATGCCATAGTTGCAATGATTACACTCTACCTGGTCGACTATCTCCACACATTTCCCGAAGAGGTGCGCGGTGATGCCTCTGCCAATACGATAGACTCAAGCCCAGTCACAGGTGGATTTCCTTTGGCCAGCACCATGGAGTCCAATCAAAATTATCTACTTGGTCACTCGGTATTTTCCCTTCATTGGTGGGGCCATGGATATATCTAGTGACTAGCTTCATCTCCCACATTTCTTGGACTTATTGTTGGCTTACAGCCACATCCTAGTTGCCGCGCTATCATTTCCCTCAATCGGGGTAAATCCTCCTACATGCTCAATGATATTAATATACTGAAGACGGTTTGTGGGTAATAGGTATGCACTCAGATTCTACGAGTCAGTTTATGGTCAAGTGGTTTAGGAAACTTGACCGCTGAATGTGAGCACGATTATTAATCCAGTGCATATTTTCGCTGGACCTGTACCATTTCTAGTTCTCCTCATCTTTAGGGCCTATGGTTTACTGGGGCAATCAAAGCTTAGTGCAGCTCTGCTCTCGATATTCGGAATCGTGGGCTCCATCCTTTCCTATCTTACTTCACATAGTACTAACTCTGCGTAGGTCGTTTGTGCGGCCGCGTTAACTACTATAGGTGCACTCCAGAAACGTCTTTCAGGTGGAGGAGTTGCACTGGCAGCCATGTGATAGTTCATCTAATATGAGACGACTTACAGTTATCCGATCCCCGCTTCCTGGTTTCCTCCCCGCATGTTTACAGACTACTTCGTCAGCCGCGGAAGACACATATGCTATTGCTGGCATGATCGCTTCAATCGTTTTTGAAACTAGTAAGCCCCTTCCCACCCCCAGAACCCGAAGGTTTCTGAACCATCCTAGTCCTCTTTCTTGTAATCTGTTGGGCCAAATTCAGAAAGTACAAAGAGAGTCAAAACTGGCTGATGAGAAAGATCTATGGCGACGCACTGGTTTACTACTTGATATCTTTGGGTGAGTTGACCACCTCCAGAGTTGGTGATGAGGACTTAAAAGGACCGTTGGGCTGCAGTTGTCTCCTCGTCAAGTATCATCCTGTGGTTTTCGACCGAGAACTTGATACGTGAACTGTCCTTCCGGTTCGTTTATTGTTACGTGGTTTCTAAAGAGGGCCCCACTAAGTTCTATGTTACCCTTAGCGTTCCGAACTTCCTACTCAGCATTGTCTCGTGTCGAATTATCCTACACATTCGCAAATATGGACACGAAGAGCACCACTCTTCCAGCAATGCGTTCGGTACAATTAATGTGGACGAAAGCCTTCAGTTTAGGCACACTGTTCATGGAGGCGGTGCGAATAGTGAATTAGCGTGAGGAAGATACTTCGAACCTGTTCAAGATAATATTATTCCCGTTGTTCAACATTATACCGCTATATTTGTGTTATTCTAGTGCATCGAGACATCCAAAGGCTTAGTGCATTTCTCAGAAAGAGTTCAGTACTTCAAACGCAGCCCCAACATTCTTCCTTCACGTTTCAATGGAGGATTCCGGGGGACAGTTTGTGTATTTGCCTATAACCTTTCTCCGTTGTCCCATGCTAAGTCACAATTGCCCAACAACACCAACCAGCATCGATGGGTGTAGAAGAGGTATCTGCTTGAGTGAACCCCGACGAACCAAGCAAGACAGCAGGTGAAGGGGCATTCTGGTTTTCAGGGGGGACCCTTGCTCCCCGTCGTCAAGTCGACGTCCTAATAACAATAACCCTGTATTACCTGAACCAAAGGCGAACCAACTGTCGTGGTCAAATAGTCTTCCGAGACCCCATCCAGAATTTCAGTCGTAATATATGGTTCATTAATATACACAGCCCAAGAGGAGAAGAAAGAATTATACCAAGCAAGTTAGTCAAAGATTACGGTCATCTCTAAATAGTTGTCCTAAAATCATGTTCGTGAAGATAAACATTGGGTTACGAAAACATTAATACGGGCCCAATACGGTGGCCGGGTAAACGTGTTTGCTGCAAAACGTGGCTCGGTATTAAGACAATACGATCGGAGAATGGACTTACAATGCCCTCCCTAAGGAAACTCAATAAATGTATCGTTTTGTGGTGGTGTCCACTCTCCTCCCTCTATGGGGTTTTCAGCGCTCTTTGACGCGCCAAGCATCCCCAAGTACTCAAATCATCTTCCTTTTCTGCCCCTCCGTTTTGCAATTTGTCCATGTACGGTGGCGAAACAACCCTATCACATCTCCCTGAGCAAAATATGATGGGTACTGTAGTTGGGATGAGAGGCGTTTTGGAAGCAGAGTTCCAGCGTTGGGTACATATGGGGGGAAGAGGCCAATGACAGGCCAGTGGCGGACGATGTTGGGGATGGATGTGAACGTGTTTTCGATAATAAGACCTGTGATCCGTGAATGTGCGGGAGATACCGAGTATTCCTGAAGCTAGGAGATAAGCACAGACCTTGTCCGCGTTTTTACTCGTGACGTCAGTTGGGACTGCACCCCTAAAGAGAGGCCATATTACTATCTAGGAGTTTGAGTCCCAAATTCATGTATGACGAGTAGGTACATACGATAGGTAGCTGGGAGAGGTGCTCGTGGTTTGAAACATAATCGATGGCCCCTTGGGCAGCTTCCTGTACTCCTACACAATGTCATACCACTATCAACCTTCCTCACCCGATTCAAAAGACCACGAAAGTACGCACCTCCCTCCGAAGAAGTACCCCCACTACTTCCATATCCCCGATATGAAACCGTCAACACACTGCACTTCATCAAAAAATGATGACGTGCGTGATAAACCAGACCGCCATGATCCATCGCATTTCCGTGAAACGTCACCCCGATCGCTTTGGGTTCTTGATATTCAATGAGGTAACAATGTAACGAGACCTTGTCCGAGGTTTGAATTTCGACGTCTTGGTAGGGAAGGTCGTATTCTGATGGGTGGCGATATTTTGGAACAGAGAAAAATTCAGGTGAGTGAGTGTAGAGAGAGTGGCAGGAAAATACAGAGGAAAGCTGTCGGGTAGACGGGATAGGGGTGTCCATAATACGCGAGCTTCACGAATCAGAAAAGTCAAACGAATTTTTGTAAACGGGGAAGGACATACCTTTCTCAGAAACGAGTCTGGTGTGAGGGAAATGGTGGAGGGAAGAAATAGTGTTTAAAACCGACAACCATTATCTTGAACAACCACGTGAGTATCAGAGCGCTTCGCTGCACACTGGCACAGGGGTGTTGCTTAAGTGTCTTTCGAGACGGGTCACCGCATGTAGGGTGGTTAAAAAGTTCATAAACTGAACCCATAACACCACGCCGTACTAGGTCAGGCCTATCAAAACCAACTTAAACAGGAGTCTCTAGAAATCATTTTGTTCAAAGAATGCGGGGCGTTGTTGGCGACGGATTGGCTTTTGACATCTACAATTGAAAGAATCCGTGCGGGGCGAAACGAATAAGAGGGTAGGTTCAGGAGCGTGTGACTTTCCAAAGTGCTAAAAGCATTGACCAGTCGAATAGCACAACCGCAGTCTTTACAATAGCATACTTTATGCTTCTGAATGTTCCATATACCAATAGTCTCATACATTAAATCCGTCCACCAAGGCGAAATTTTCGCCTCCGAGCTCAGCTGTCACGGGACCAGAATCATAGAACCGAGCGACGTTCGAGAAAATGGCACGATTATACTCGTTTGCGGAATAAAATCTTGTCCAACCTGAACTTATGATGAAGGTCTTTTCTGGTCACCTGGGCTATGGTCAGAGGATTAGCCCAGTAAGTTCAACGTTCTGGGCTAGCAACGCACACGAGGCCATATCTACGACCGAAGTTGTAGCCCATGACACGACTTCCCTCAAGAATATAACGGATGCGGTATCATCATCGAACAAAAAACCGTATTTCCGACTCTGTGAAATACCACAATAAAGAGGACATCGAAATAGAACCGGAGAAATGCTTACGCTCCCCTGAAAGACATGGAATAGCGGTCGACTAAGTTTGTAACCGAATTCTGCACTTGATCCCCACGGAATTTTGAATTTCCACACCACTTTAATGGCCTCCTCGTCTACAAGCTGGAACCACCATTCTCCACCTACATTCTCCTCCTCCCTATGGCTTGTACCAACGATCTCTTCTGTAGTGACCGACTGAGATGTAGCGGATCGCTTATCTCGACCAAATACAAGTGTGCCCTTCAAACGAGAGTCGATCCACTGACTTTCTTTATTGTTATTTTTGTCTTTAGAGCTCCAGGGTTGCTTGCTGAGACCTAGTGAAGGAGCGCGACCATGCCTTGACGTCTGTGGGCTATAGTATATCTGGGCGCGAGCGACGGCGTAGAGGGAATAGGAGGTGGGCGTTGCACCCGGCAGCACATACTCGGCAGGGTCAATAGAGTTAGTACCGAGGCGGGGACTGTTCGGCTTCCTATCGTCGCTAAACGAGGATTGAGACCCAGAATCGTGAAAAGGGGGGAGGGAAGACGAAGAAGACGAGGATGAAGTAGTGTCAAACGACGGCATTTCTGTTTGCTGGGTTGCAGTTTCGCAGATATCGAGGAAGGGGAACAGTAGGCTTCAGCTCAATCATTTCATGGGTCTTCTTATTGTACCAAAATTGCTTGCGGAAACGGCAGTGTAATCGAAGGACTTCTGAAGATAAACTTAGACTGTCGATGCGTCGTGCCCTTCGTGAGGATCAGCAAGCGGAACAAGGCCTAGTATGAACTCACGGAGTGTGGGGGCTCGCTGGAAACGACAGAAAAACCGGCCGCACAAAGAAAACCGCTGCATGTAAATCGACTAGGGGAAAAGGTGGGTGCATGAACGGGCACTTGAGCCTGTGAATAGTCTCCAATTGGTACAATTTCAGATGTCGAAGGAAGAAATTGAGGGACTGGTCTCCTCCCGCAGCCGGTGGGGTTTCACAGCCAGTCATGCTGGGCCCGCACGCACACGCAACAACAAATCATACCCATTTGTGAAACAAGCGCCGTCAACTATGAGCGTAAAGGAAAGAAAATGTGAATACTAATGGACGCTAACATTATGAATGGTTAGTTCTTGTCACCTCGTGTTTCCACCATGCATCGGGTGAGGTGATCATGTGCTGTCCAGCCATTCCGTTACATGAAACCGCCACGCTGGATAGTTTTGCCATGGCCCACCGGGTGAGATCCCATACTCTTCCACAGATCCTTGGGGTTCATATGAGGCAATCCAGATACATATCCAAGGCAAACCTGCGTTGCAAAAAAGCTCAACGAATGTAAGCGCAGACATGAGTTATCAATGGCCCCCACCCGCACTCAATGAGGGTGTATGGTGAGCTTGTCCGGTATGTAACAAGATACCAACACCTTTGTACACTCATCGTCAATACGTTTTCTTGCCCACCACAGGAATTAGTGGTTAGCTTGTTTGACAATTACGTCAAAAAAAACCCCGAACCATCGATTCAAGGACTATTCATTCAAAGATCCGAAACCGTGCCGCATGACGAACACCGACCCTCCACATGTTCCTGTTTTCCAACTTTACTGTTGCGACGGCTACTGGATCATACCCTACGGACTACGACATATATCCACTTGACCTGGCTGAGTTTACGACGTACCATACGATTCTTTTCCCCCTTCATCTAACTCAAAGTCAAGTACAGTCCGAAGTTTCGTCAAACGACCGAACGATACCGCCACTATGTCGGATGTTATGATGCGTACGGAATCTACTGAAGCCTTTCGAGAGGATGCGAATGCCCTTTTGCACGGGCAGCCTCAAGTTCATGGTGATGGTCGCCGGAAGGCTATCCTGAATCTGGTGGAAATGCTGCTGGAGAGTGATGAGGTAGCGACGCGTAAGTTTCCCTAAGATGTCTGAAGACCCTAATTTTTCACCCATCCAGACAAAAAACATACACCTATTTTCGAGGCCGATCAAGACGTTCGTGAGTAAGGGTTATACTCTAGAGCTGGAACCTCAGACGAGGCCATGTTTATTTAGCCTCTGTTGACGAATACCTGCAAGACACTGGAGCAAAAGCCTTCAGTAACTTTTCCATGTAGGTACCTTTATGACTGCACTTGCTGGTTGAGGTTAATTTTTCCGTGATTTGGCCGCTTTATGCCCTTAGGCAAATGGGCAATTTCGAAAAAGTGGTGAATAATATACCATTTCCATCCGTTTAGCGATGCCATTAACACTGGAAATAGTTGCGAAATTTCGCCAACGCTGCACGACAACTTGGCAGTTCCATCGCTATACTGTCCTCAGCCTCCCGACTCAGAGAACGACAGGCCCAAATTCTCTTTCTCTACCGCCAAAACGCTGTTTCCTTATTCCCTCGAAGAATCTCGCGAGACTCCAGAGATTCAGTATTTGATGCTCAATCTTTGAACCTCAGCATGCGCCGAAGTCGCATCTGGCTAACGAGGACGTCGTCTCACATCATGCGTCCAATCATTAACGAGGCGCTCGACGTTGAGGAATTTCCTTCCCAGATGGAACTTTTCGCCGAGGACGTTGGGGCATTTTTGCAGTGTCTTAGCGAGTTTCCCGAGTTCAACGATGAGGCCGTCAATGGATCGATCCTGTCATTTAAACAGGACCTGCAGGTGAGATGACCTATATTATGAAATCTGCCCATGCGTCAACTGGAACTTGGTAGTACTGGGGGCATTGCCTCAGTGAATATAAAGGTAATTAATTACCTCTCACGCACATCTACATTCGTTTCACTAATTCTTTTCGTACTCAGGCCAATTTCGGAACCCGGCCGTCCAACGTTACCTACACGATCTCTCGATTGACATGGGAGAGCATGTAGAATGCATCACCTCAGCACTTTCAATATTTATCGATGTCGGTAGGCTTCATTCTCCCTTATTCCCACTCAGCTCATTTTTAACACGTGAACAGGTATTCCGATAATCCAGTTTTCGCAGAAACACGGAGCAAAGAACTTGCTCAATCTCTCCACCATGGCGACCTTGTTCTCTGCGATTACGGCCACAACGATGCAATACTCTTATGAACTAGGAGGAAACAGCATTGCAGATGCCGTCAACTGCCTTTGGTTTGCTTCTCTCGTTTTCAGCATCGCGGCCGCTGTGAACAGTCTCCTTGGACTCTCTTGGAAGCAAGCTATGTAGTACGTGAGTCCTGACCACGACCGAAAGTTCATTCACCATTCCATCCCATCCCAGCCGTTCGCCGGGCGACCGCGTGCCATGGTGGGTACTTATTTGGATTAAGAGATCACCCCTCGCATTCCTCGTGTTGTCCGTCGCGTGTTTCTCTCTCGGTCTTTGCTTCTTCGTATACGCATCGGGACAGGTATGAAGCAACCTGTCTCTGTTCCCCATTTAGTTGACTTTTCGCAGGCCAAGGTCACATCAAACATTACGACCGTCCTCACTGCCTTGACTTCTTTCGGTCTCTGTGCTGTGTCCGCGTGGTTCGCTACCGAACGCTGGATCTTCATACGTCACCAGGGCACGAAATGGCTCGATGACGTCTTGACAGAATCAAGCGAGAGTATGTTCGAAAACCTGCGTGTCTTCAGTCACGCACTTGGGAAGGCAGGCTCTGGCCTGGCGATAGTGGGTTCAGTCGTCATCCAGCTTTGTATCGTTGTCCAGAGACGACTACTTCAATTCTTTCGATCTTGTTCATGTGTTCGTGTCAAAGTGGCTAATGACTTCGTTCTTCCTGTGTCTCACGGTTCTGCACTCGGTAATTCGAACCAAGACTCGAATGGAATACCTATCACACAACAGACAAGCGACGCTGGTCCATCGAGAAGCGCCCGTACTGCGCCTGTATCACCACGTGGATCTCCGAGCTTCCCCCCAATGAGACCCCCTTTGTTGTCGAATCCAAGTACCGCTTCGAGTAAACAACGCTGGCGCAGTGCCCTCCGTGCAGCGATCGGCATTCCTGAGCGCACGATTGGCCATGACCACACGACGATCGTTGTTCCCCCTACACCATTAGAGAGTCCAGCAACACCGGAAGAACAAACGCACACCCCTTTAAAACAGACGTTGGTGTCACGGTTCACTGGTCTCGTACCTAAACTGAAGGACCTTGAGGCGACTCAGGAGTTGGCGGCGCATACAGCGCTGGTGAAGCAGTTACAGTTTTCACTCGATGGAAAGTTCCTAGCTACATCGAGGTACGTGCTAAGCTTTTCTCGAGCTGAGAAGTTGAACTTATATATACTTTAGCTGGGATCAAACGTCTCTGATTTTTCGGGTTGGGGTGAGCGCCCATTGCATTCCATTCAGCCCATCTGTTCACATTAATTATTAGGAGACTTTTACCTTACATCGCATACTCGCCCATCCCGTAGGTCTTGTTGAAAAGGTTGCCTGGTACGCTGCCCCTGTTTTTGTCAAAGTATCTATTCTTAGCTGCCGTCCTTAGGTCCCCGGATAGTACGCATCTCTTGACGAAGGCAACTAGAGGCATGAAAATCTGGACTGCTGAGGTATGCGTAGAAGGGCTATGTGTGGCAACCCCTTATCTGTTTTCGTTCAGGACGGTGTTTGCAGGAAAACTATAGTACGTGAAAATCCCGTCGAGGCTGTCACTTGGTGCCACCATGGCCGCAGTAAGTCACAAGCCATGTAAAGAAAAACTTCGCAACTTAACTGCACGATACAGAGTTCATATGCACCGAAGGGAGCAAGGTTTATCTATTCGTAAGTCCTATTAAACAATTCCAAATGATCAAATCGTGATTGAACTCACC
Source organism: Chlorophyllum brunneum (assembly GCA_963576785.1). Classification (NCBI taxonomy): domain Eukaryota; kingdom Fungi; phylum Basidiomycota; class Agaricomycetes; order Agaricales; family Agaricaceae; genus Chlorophyllum; species Chlorophyllum brunneum. Next base: position 3,084,690 of record OY756143.1, on the reverse strand, counting down.
CAGGATACGACCGGAAAGGTGAATGATACTGCTTACGCTCTTGAAAGGCAGAATTCACTAACACTACCCCTGCAAGCGACTTGACGAATTTGATCTGAATTCAATTAGAATCCATGATTTGGCTGTCACACCAGATGACCGTCGCTTCCTCGCAGTCGGTCCCCTTTTACGCTCTCCTACCGGTCGTTTCCCATCCAAATGTCGCATTGAGAAACGCCTAATCGGTACAGTCCTTTCTCAAACAAAACCACGCTAGGAATGACCATTTTTGCAGTGTACAACATGGAACTACGAAAAATCGAGTGGTTCGTTTCCACTTCAAAATTCAATCATGTTCTTTACGGATGACGCTATGCTTGTTAACAGCCAGGTCCCCATACTCGAAGACGTACACGATATATCATTAGTCGAACCCCAACCGAATATCTTAACCGCCTTGATAAATTACGAGAAGAAAATGCCTCCTCAGCTCTGGAAGTTGGAAATTGTACGAGATCCAAACAGCGAAGAAGAATCTTCAAGACTAACATTACGGTCCGTATTCTACGCACTTTTTAAAAAAAATATTTTATTTCCGACTTCGTACTCAGACACACTTATGTTCTCAAATCCGACGTTGCATTTACTGGGCATAGTTACTTCGGTGGTCAAGAAAACGAAATGGTCTTATGTGCAGGAAAATGTAAGCTTCTTTCCCATCCCAAACCAAGCCAAACTCGAATTCAACTCCAAGCCGGTGACATCTGTATCTGGGACACGGAATCCGGTGCCCTATTACACCATATCCGCGCACCACCTCACGGCGGAGATCTCACCTGCATCGCATGGAGCCACGCCGCAACCAATCCCTTCATGTTTGCTTCTGGCAATCACGACGGCACAGTACGCATTTGGTCTAAACCTTCACAGTCCCCAGCCGACAAGTCACCCACGAACCGAAATGTTGATGATGGGAATCGGTCGCCTAGGAAGGGGCAGCTTCTGCAAGTGGATGTGGGCCTTTTACCAGGTCCGAGCAGAGCGTCTTCATGAAACTGAATAAATAAGCCGTGTGCTAGGAATTGCTTTGATCAATGGATTTAATAACATAGTTCCACGCAACACGCAAATATCAACATCCCTATCACCGCTAAATGATCTATACACGTATAACAACAAGTCTATGAAACACATCTGAGGAAATCACCTCTCTCCTTAATCTACCTACGCGACCTTAATGATAATGAAAATAATGACCACTACAACACAAGGCTCACAAACCAAGAAAGAATACTTCACAAACCTAGAACCGCCTTTTTTAAAAAGGGTTGCTGATCAGAAACCTAGTAGTAATTTACAACATCTTCCATCCCTCTCCAACTGGCCACTTCAATTCATCTCGCTCCATCACAACCCTCTTCTCTTCCCTCCGTCGACCCCTCATACAATCCTCATCTCCACTATCAACACTTAACCCACGCCCTTCACCATTCTCATCCCTACCTCCATACCCCGCAACATCGTCTTCTTCGCCGTCACTTTCACCATTATATTGATCCTCGGGATACCCACTCATCAAACCTTCCCGATCTTCATTCGCACGCATACCATTCGCTTGTCGACTCTGAATTTTCTCACTCCCATGTGACGAGCCCTGGATAAACCCTCGTCGACTTAACCCAGCCTCAGCTTTATATCTCGCAGCCTCAAGTTTCGGTAACGCATTCTCAGCTTTAAGCTGCAATTCAACCAACTTCCGATGAATCGTATCCGTACCCCCACCTCCGCTTCCGCTTCCACTTCCTCCTCCTAAATTCGTACTGAGGGCGGAAGAGTAAGTGGTTCCTCCAAGAGACGAGCTATACGACGATCGTCGATGTGGCGAAGGTACTTGCGTCATTGAGTTTTTGAGTGCATTATTTGAATCGTGTGCTGTAGCAGCAGAGGTTGAGGATAACAATGCCGCCGACTTTGGTCCACTCCCGCCCATGAAGACTTCGCCATTTGGGAGAACTTGAATACTTTCCGGTCGTCTCCGGTGTACAGGCGGTGGTGGTGGTGGTGCAGGAGGTGTGTGATGATGTAGTGATTTACTCCGAAACATCCTTGGTTGAGGCGATCCAGAAGAAAGTGTACCCGAAGTAGGCGTAGGTGTCGTTGGAGTATCTACTGATAATGATGGTGTCGTCCGCGAGGACTGATTAGATCCATAAACCGCTTCGAATGACTCGGGGTTACGATGGAATGGCGAGGAAGATGATGAAGGAGAACGCGACCGATTGTCGGGATGGATCGAGGGAAATTGGTGTGATATTCCATAAGGTTTGCGATCCGGATGTGTAGGCGGTGGTAGACCCGTGACGCCAGGTAAATCAAGCGTTGTTCTCGTCCGAGGCGAATGATTAGGCGATTCAAAAGGGCTCGGGGAAAATGGTGTATGGGGTTGTGATCTCGTTCCCGAGGGCGCAACAGCCAATGCTACCTGTTCTAACGAGCTTGTTGACATCGGCGGACTCGGTTGCTGCTGCTGCTGGTGGGGCCTTCTCCTTGGGAGAGGTGGTCTTTCCCGTTCTTCTTCACCGCTCCAGCTCGCGCTCGAATCAGACATTGCCACTGTCGACCGAGAAGTTGGTGTCCGTTTTGAGGGACTTCGACTCCCCGAACCCTGATTCCGCATGTTGCTACCTATAGCGATGGATGAGCCCGAGATGCTGGCACCAGCAAAAGAACGCGCACCGGAAACGACGGCGCTGCTGCGTAGTACTTGCAACACTCGTTCTTTCCCTAGCTCATCTTCAGCTTTTTTCATCGTTTGTGCAGCTTTAGACGCTTGTAAACTTCGTTTCATCAATGTCGATGTTACATGGGTTACGGGTTTAGGTTTAGGCGGGGGCGGAGGTGGATGATGTGAATGAGGCTGAGGTTGAGGTGCGGTAGAAGCCGATGTAAGGAGAGTGTTGGTGGAGGTAGGTTGGAGACGCGTTGGCACTGGTGAGGAAACGGATCCATGGCGGGGTGGTGGAACGGGAGCCGAGGGCTTTCGAGGCGGAAGAGGTGGGAGTCTACTTGAGCCGTCTTCAGACTTCGATGATACAGACTTGCTTCGAATTACAAACGGATTGTTGGGAGAATGTGTCGTTCTTGGCGGGTCTTGCCGTTGCGAGGGATGCAACGGCGGTTGTTGACCGGAGTCATAGGCAAATGGGTTCGTGGACGGTGGTACGGGTTCGGATACCACGGATGGCACGTAAGAATCCTCAGAGCGGCTTGCTAGTCGGGGAGGGACTTCCAAACCCAACTTACGCGGTGAATCCGAGCCAGTTGACGACTTAGGATGCGCTGGTTGTCGAAACCGGTTAACAATAGGGGTCAGGCAGCAGGAAAACACGAGGCACACCTTGCACAAAGGCAAGCGTCCGGTCGACGTCTTTGCCGCCCTGCACATGCAGCACAAGCCTCAAAACGGCGAAGAATTGACCTCCAGAAAGTGTATCGCTGTGGGACAAAGTTGGAGAGAAAAACTTGAGGATCTGGGTAAATGATAAGCACGGTGTGTTGCCGAAGGCCATTAGGCACGCCATCAGTCTCGCAAGAATCGACATACGGCGTCAAGGCTGTTCACTGCGATGTCTGGATACCGTCCGCGCAACCACGCTCGTACTTCCCGTACCCCGACTGTGATTTCTTCATAAAACCTATCGTCGCGCGGGTTTGTCTCGTCCGTCCCATTAGAGTCGCACAATGCGAGATCTGCAATGCTGGAGGTGTACAGATCGTATTCGTCGTCGTTGAGCGCAGAGGTGTGGAGGGTCAGACGACGCATTGTGGGTCCTCGTCGCTGTGGCTGACGATGAGGCCCACTTCACCTCTCCGGTGCCTTGGAATTCAAACAACTACAAATACCAAGCGTCATCCCTGCCGTTGATCCCGTCTCGAAAATTTCTGTACACGGGGTGTTCAGCAGGCCCCCAAGTGGTAGGACAACGAACGGCAAACAAATTACGCACACGGAAGGCCAGGCTTGGAGAAAAGGAGCTCGTCCTGAAGGTTCCTAAAAGCCGAAGACTTGATCACCCCCTGAGCAGGGCCTATTTATTTACGAGAACCGCTTGTCCATACTTCTTCTGGAAAACACAAGAGAGCGCACTGACGTTTTCGATAAAATTCGCGGGAAATTACCAGCTGAATATCAATTGGTGAGTTATCAGCAAGAAATCGATTGGATTACCCCCTGTGCGAACACACTCTAATATGAAGTCCCAATGAACACAGCCCCCATTGGGAACTCTACATGTATTGTTCTAGGCGGTACTACATTGACGTGGATGAGACTAGACCATGAACCTTTGAGAATGCGAGTGTGATTCCCAGTCCTGCCCTACTATCATCACAATTCTCCCATCAAACGCAGGATCCTCGACTTTCACTAGCTGACCCCGACAACTCGCTTCCCGGAATACCTCACTTCGGATGTCCCATTGTTGTAAATCTTTCTTTGATAATGATTGGACCTGGGTCCATCGGGCATGTATTCTAATCTATCCACCCCGACGCCTCTTCCCCACTTGGATCATATCCTGAAAATCCGGACAGAAGAGCCAAGAATTAGAACTGTATTCACCACCACGAGAACCCTCCACGAGAGTCGGAACTAGGGTCTACATCTCCACTGATCAAACAAAAAAAAATATTCCCAGGAGCACTCCACCCCAAACTAACTCGGTCACAGACCTGAACGTACCTCGTGGGTGTTCAAATACGGGTCGTGCCTTTCAACAGGAACGACTTGAAGAGCAACACTCAGGGTTATGTTAGAAACAACTTCCCAGCAGTCCATCCAAGCCCTCTTCTTCTGCAGTGCCAAGAAAAAGGAGATATCACCTTTTAGCGTTGCGCTCACTGCCCTTTCTTCAGCCGACGTGATAGTAAAACAAACTAGAAACATGATTGACTGGTGTGCAATATCAATCAATCACCCTGAATCACAGTAAAAATATCCAACGACTTCTTGGGTCAAGGATAATCCTAATTTAAACCACATAGAAAAAAGTCTCCATATTGTGGCTCTGAAATTCCCTTTAGAATGTACCAACAACATGATGAATAGGTTTGAATACGCCCCATGGATTCACTATAGATTTACGTGCATGTGTCTGTTGCTAAGGAGGTGAAATCCTGTGGGAGAATTAACAATACGTAGATAGCTAAAACCCAGCTCCAGGTCCACCGTACGTACCTTCCGCTCGTACGTGATTCATATGCCACTGCGTCATTTGACATACACATATTGATTTTGATTGTAATCTACATTTCTACTAGTATCCAAACAGCAAGTACAAATGTGCTAGGTAAGACGTAGTGTGTATACAACTCTACCCAGGGCGTCGTCCACGTGTAATTCATGGAATAGTCGAATGGAAAGTGGGTCCGCCGTGGGTCATAATGCGGGATGTGACGTGTGCCACCATGTTTGTCGGATCAAACCAGACAAATAATATGATGTTAAGTATCATCTGAGCATCCGTCCTTGCAGTGTGATGATTGAACCTTCTAGCTGGTATGTTTATGATAGATGGACAGCTCACAGGCGGTGAGCTCTAGCCTGAACACCTATATCCCTAACTCATGATTCAACTGGACGCCACCTAAGCTCTCCACTTGACATATCAAAAATCTATCACATTCAACAAACTTCCCTGATTCTTAGCCTTGCACCAGTCCATCTCCGAATCCTCCTTGCACTCAGTAGTCATCTTTGAATCCTACTAATCCGTATTAGGACTCCATATGCTGTGAAAATACCCGCTTCTCGTCTAACATGATGCAGCAACAAGACTCGCTATGCTCAGTCTCTTGATCTCATGACCAACCCAAAAAGTATTACACCGCCTGGCACACGATCAGCCGATAGAGGCAGGGTAGCTGCAGGGTAGCTGGCTCAAGGTTTATATATAGACTAACTTCTTTTTTTGCAGCATCCATCAAAACGCGCCTAGCTTACAGTAAAGCCCCAACCTCAACTCCCTCCCCACCCACTCACCCGTTCCCGCTCACTTTCTCCCAAGTGTCATGGCAAGCGACGCTACCGATGTGCTCCACGAAATCGGTTATGATTTTATCATCAAAGCCGTACGCATCGCTTTTGAATGCGCTTGTTACGGTATGTTCCATTCCCTGTTGAACTTCCTGAAGACCCATTTACGGAAATGGCCTAACACAATAGGTGTCTACCTCTTACTCATTTCAACATCAACTATCATACTATGGTATGCAACTCTCACTATCCTAATATATTCTGGTCAAAAACAAACAATACTCGCTTTCAGTCGAAAACTTCGTCGATCCAAAGCGGCGTACTTTCTGCTAATCGTTACACTCGTTATGTTCGGAGGCTCGACAATGTTTTTGGTCATTGACTTGATCGATATCATCAAGCGGTTTCAAATCATTCTCACGGATCACCCCGACAAAAGTTTTCAGGAAAGAGAACACCTCGCCAATTGGTTGATCCAACCATGGATCTGGACCGGGGAAATGTTGTTCGTATTCATGGTAAGATCACTAACCATCTATTGTCCCAATTTCGTAGCCTCATCGTTTTCTCAGTTGATCCTTGGAGACAGTGTTGTTATTTGGAGGACATGGGCGTTATTTCGCCAGAGCGAGCGGTACCTAATTCCACCAATTCTAACCTGGATCGGTTCCGTCGGTAAGTCACCCTTTTCCATCAAAAGTATTCTCGGCTGATAGCACGCCTCAGTGGCTGCATTCTACGAACTCGGTTGTGATGTAAATTATAACTGGTTTATTAAAAGCACTACCAGTCCATCCATCGCTTCCGTTGGTATGAAATCTTGCGCCAGAGCCGACACCGCAAGCTTCAGCCTTTCCTACGCAACCAACATCATTTGTACGGGCTTGATAATGTACAAAGCATGGTATGTTCGAATCAGGTTTGTCCGAGTAATCAATGGTTGATGTGATAAATGCGCAGGATGTACAGACGTAGCATGTCTGAGTATTTAGGTGCAGCTCGCCGGCGGACCCAAGTTGAGAAGATCATGAGTCTGTCAATCGAGTCTGGAGCTATCTATTTGGTTCTATATGTGCGTCCGCGTTCCATTCATACCCTTCCGCCCCCCTTATCCCCTCGCGTAGACAATTCAAGCAATTCCGATCTACGGAGGTCACTTCAGCGCAGGGTCTTTCATCGCAGTTCAGGCAGTTAACGCTATCATACAACAGGCCATGGTATGTCGTCATCGGAAAGACTCGATTTAGTAGATTTGAATTCTTGTTGCAGGGAATGTATCCCACTGCCATTGTAGTCTTGGTGGAAATGCAAAAGTCGATATACGACACTGAGCAGGTGACCTGTGAACGTGGTTTGAGTGGGACGCCAAGCGTCATGGTATTTGCAGCACGCGAGCTGAGCACCACTCAAGCAGAGACTACATCAATACGAGAGACTGAGAATTTCCACGGATCAGGAGCTCTTCACTCGACTGGGTATGGCTCAAAACATACCGCATCGACAACAGTAGAACTCGCAATCGCCAATACGTCTAGAGAGTCTATCCCAGGTAAAACATGACGTGCCCGAGGGTTCGGCTTATTGAGAGCCACCGGGATACAACGCTATATTTACTCTTCGTGGGCTAGCCTTGCTCTTCATTAGCTATTCACAGTAGGGAGAGGTGATGAAATGAGAGATCCGTGTTTTGGATGCTCATTGTACCTGGTTCTAGGAGGTCCGGGATTGGCCCTCGCGAAATGCAGCTACCACGGGTAGCGCATATTGCTTGTACTTGTTTGAAATAGAAGTTACCACGCCTTGCCTAGCGCATCACCCCGCAAGGAACTAGCCCCCAAGTACCGCTCTTGCAGAGTCAACAGCAGTGGACCTTCGTTGCAGTTTATCAAGCAAATCCAAACTTGAATTAGTCCTAAGGCCCGGTTGTTGACTCAGCTGCTGAAGACCTTATTAACATCCCTCCTCAAAGTTGTTCGGGCTCCGGGACGGATGTCACTTCCGATGCTTCCAGGTGCTTCGCTTTCACCCTATTCCCACCGGGTTGGAGTCAGAGAAGTCCCTTCGACCTGCACTGGCACGGAGTGCAGCTATTATTAGAGAAGAATGGTCCAGCTGTTATTTCGCTAAGCTCACCCGATGCATGTTCTCCTCGACATATTGGGCAAGCACAATTTGTTTAAATTGGACCGGAACTCAAGGCTTCTTCCAGACCTCCAACAGCTCTCCAACTCAGAAAGCGTTTAGACATGGCTTCTCCTACCGACAACGCTCCTCTGAACAATGGGTTCAACGAGAAATCCCGCGGCGGTGCCTCTGGCCCCAACGGTCCCATGTCACCTGCGGAGGGCTATGGTCCAAGGACTGATGACCCAGTCTCCTACCAACGTTATTTCACTCGCATTGCCAACCCAGGCCCAACGTCAGTACTCTTATGTCTTTCCTTCCCGATAGTGTCTGATCCGTCCATCCTACAGCGGAATGTGGGCTTTCGCAATCACTGTCTTCCTCTGGTCCTTCTACATGGTTGGTACTCGCAGTGTCAACGCTGACACCGCGATTGTTGGTATGGGTCTCTTCGTCGGCGGTCTTGCTCAGTTCATGGCTGGCATGTGGGAGTTCCCTCGTGGTAACGTTTACGGATCGGCATGTAAGGGATTTACTTCATTCGGTATAGTACTTCTCACTAACCTTGTCCAAGTCTTCACTCTCTACGGCTCCTTCTGGATTTCCTATGCTACCAGCCTTCTTGTCCTCGGTGTGAAGGGCTTCGACACGGAAAGTCCCACTCAAAGGGATGCCATCGGTCTCTATCTCATGATCTGGTTCATCGTCACGACCTTCTTCTTGTACGTAAAAACGTTTAAATTTTCGGAAGTTGTACTGATCCTCTTTCTCTACAGCATGGGTGTTGTCACCAAGAACATTGCCTTCTCTTGCCTCACCTTCTCCTGGGGTCTCTCCTACCTCTTGCTCTCTATCAGCTACTGGTCCAGCCGCCACAGCCAATCGTACGTGTTTCTTATCTACAAACAAGACCATGAACTGACGGTACCCACAGCTTGCGAGACGCAGGAGGTGCCTTCGGCTTCCTCACCGGTGCCATTGCACTCTACATTGGGTTGAGCCAACTCCACGGGTCGGAATACAGTCTCTTCCGCATGCCTACTGGTAACATTGGCAGGAGCGCTGTTTAAATAGGTCATTTGACTTATCCCTACTTGCGCTACACACTCAACTCCGTCTGTATGCTTAAGTTGCCTTTCATCATCCCCTGTAATTGTTCTCGTTTTACGTCACGACTACCATGATCTGTAATATACTACGCGTTTAATTTTCTATTACGCTCCTGAGATTTCGACTGCGGTGAAAAGCGAAAATCACTAAAAAGAATTCGGATACGGGGAATCGAACCCCGGGCTATCGCGTGAGAGGCGATAATGTTAGCCACTACACCATATCCGATACATAAATTAGTTTTAGCAATTCTCTGATAGCTTTACAGCTGACTTCCGGCTCATAAGCAATTGCACGATTTACTCATTTGATCTTTAAATCTGATCACTGATATCATGCTATCTAACATGTCTAAGTAAAAAAAAATAAGAGCCTTCTCAGTTTGGAAACTCCGCCCACACGTGCTTGGTGCGAGTCTGCTCGTCGAAATCATGCAGTAGATCTAATCGAGGCCACTAAGTTTTCGAAATGACTGCAAAAGGGGAGAAAACCTTCATACTTTTTCCTGCACTCTCAACCTTGCAGCCGAGATCCGTACTAACAGCATCAACTCCACCAGGAACGTGAATCACCCGTACGGGTCTCCCCAGTTTGAGCCTGCATGCAATTAACTCCTCCTACCAGTGCAACTCGTTCAGTGTAAGAGTGTCGAGCAGTGGAAATACCAAATCCTTTTGCACATCGGTTCGAGAAAAGGATTCAAGGCAGGATACGTGAGGGAAGAAATATCGGCAGCGGTATGTGCCATCCAGTGGTGTACTTGCGACAACTGACCGAAAAGTGAATAAAGTACCGCATAAAGGTCCGGGTGCGAGTAGTTGATATGAAATGGACGGTTGCTCCTAGTATGAATGGGAACATCAATACGCGTCACTATCGTTGATGATCTCTGGAAACTTGGAGAGATTGAGTTGACAACGGCCTCAACATCCGACAGGGCCCGTGACCCAAACTCCACTTGAATTATACATAGACATGAGCTCTGGTGAAGCAGACGCCGGACGACAACGTCTCGAACACCAGATGGCCCTCTCGCAACTCTAATCCCAAGGCACGCCCTGCTAGGCTGTCTCCACGGAGACTCCTATAAAAGACCTGTCGAATCGTCTCTGATGGTATCTCGGCATTCTCAGCAAGCCCACACATTATGCTAATGTCGAACTCCTCGAGGTGAGGAGCCGCGAGCTTACTCAATAACGTGAAAACGACGAAATCGCCAGTGTACCGAAGGACACGGAGGCGAGGCATGGTGAATTCTACTTCATTGGCCTCAACCATTATCGATTGTGTGATACTGAGCTTTTCGAGGGATTGCATGTTCTGGAGAATTTCGACCCATTGTGGGGTAGTCGGACGATAAAGAGGTGGGATACCATGCAATTCTAGGACCCGTAGCCGAGAGAATATGGGGGAAGATAGATCGACGCAACCTTGAAAAGAAATGAATGTCGTGAGTGAAGGAGCACCCTCACGAAGTAAGAACGGGAACGCCGCGGCAAATGAACTTCCAAAGTACCCCAAACTATGGCTTAAGATCAAGGTCTCAAGTTTTGGCATTGACTGTTCAAGTAATAGTTGTAAGTCGTTCGCGACTAGTTAAAATGTGTAGTCCCACGCAACGTCCGAATTCGATGCGCGTACTTAACCAGAGGACCGACATTTGAGTGTGGAGTAATTATCCCCGTAAACCAGAGGAGAGTCTAACGTCGAGCAGAGATGACCCCGATAAAGCGAGAGATTCATTTATCCAACGAACTCAATAGGTTTCATAATAAGCGAGTGGGGACCACAGTGCCTGAGCACTTCGTGAAATATCCCGCCAAAGATGACAAACTTGGGACACGCGCAGAACGAAAGGAACAGGACGTTGGTAAGGATTCGAGCGTCGGAGTAGGGAGTTACTGAATTCCTCATCAACACCACCCTGGAAAATAGAGACGAGCAACTCGACAGGCACTTTCGAAATAGGCGCCAAATGATAGGGTAAGGCAGTGTTGTTCATGGTTTAAGGGATGGAAACAACCCGTAACAACCCTTCGGCCTTCATATATATATATATCAGGGTCCGTCACAGGTCACATCAAACAGCTGATTTCCCCACTCAACTCAAATCAAGCACCCAACCAAACTTTTCCCTAAGTCCAACGACTGCGACCATTCACTACGAGGAATTCCCTCTGATTGGCATCGCACAAGCCGGCAAAAAAATTATATTACCTCTGTAATGTTCAAACGACGAACACGTCGTTAATGCCATCAGCTTCAAAACCTCACATCCGCCTGTCTGTGAATTATCCCAAGATCTCTACCTGACTTCCAAAACATTCGGAACTGGAGATGGATCCAAAATACACCAAGGTAATTGATGTTCCTGGGCTGGTTGCAAGGAAACCAAGCCTTTCCCTGCCTTCCCGCGTTAAGGCAGTGCAGTCGATAACGCGTGCACTGCACTACCAATCTGTTTTCATTAAAAAATGAATCACTTTACCCGAATCTTCTCGCTTAAACAAAGTATTTCGTAGACTAAATTCTGAGTCATCACGATTCCGAAGAAGTCGCGAGTTGGGTTTGGTATAGGATCTTATTCTCGTCATCGCAACACTCCGACGGACAACGAGTGACTGGAATGGACTCTGAAACAACGGTCACCGCTCAATATGGACCCTACACTTAGAGGTTGTAGTGGATGTTGAAAGCGTCTCACTCTTTCCCTCTTAGTCAAATATCGTTATCAACTTGGTTATTTGTTGCTACAATCAACTCAGTGTGATCTCCTATGATTTATATCATGCGCGTCGCTTTAGCGTTCGTATCTTCGAGATTTTGACTACCTGCGCAGCCTCACAAGACACCTTCCTTGGCGCCGCTGTCATTTACTTTACTGGTTTAGTATGAAACACGACGAGGGATTGTCCAGCCATATACATACCCAGGCACCGATTATCACTATGCCACCCAAAGGCTTTGTAATCCTTTCTTGAGGCTCAAAGACCTTTTTGGAACGCTTTTTGGGAAAACAGCAAATGTTTTACCAATGTCATGATCACGAGGCAGAGAAATTAGCCACCCCTGCAAAGTCACTGCGCAAATATCGTGTCATATTTGTTTTGATAGTCAACTAGGGTGCGCTAAATGGTGACTGTAAATGTTGGCCTTCGGGTTTATTAGCCTCAACTCCGCAAATCCTTTGACAAATGTCAAAATGACTCCGTTTCGTCTTCAGCCAATTGAGAAATGTTCTATCGCATCTCCCCTCGGTCCGGGTGTAAGTTTGACACTTCCGGGATGTATATGGCGTTTGCTCCTCTTCGACGTGCGGAACACGAACACAGCTCCCATTGTGAGTCTGGCAGATGAACCCAGCAGCTGGGAATTGACATGTATTTAGATCCTAGTCCAGGGATTGCCTCGTATATAACGGGTCATACGGAAGATGTTTTCTGTCATTGCCAGCCCTTCAACAGACATGAGCAGCCGAGGCTCAAGCACACATTCTTCTAGCTCTAGTGAGGGCTCTCGCCTTCCGCGAGGTTCTGCTTGTCAGAACTGCAAGTAAGTTGATTCGTAATCCCATTGATAATGTCCCTAATCGCTTTTTGCAGTCGGCGAAGAGTTGTACGTAGGGAAAGAGTTGTTTGTGGAAGCTTCTGACCAAGTACATTAGAGGTGTGATGGACAGAGGCCTATCTGTGGCCCGTGTGCCAGATTCCGCGGCCATGAGCTCGACGACTGCGAATTTTACGAAGGCCAACCCCCGAGAACACAGGTCTTGCAAGAAAGAGTTGCTGATTTGGAAGAACGACTTGCGGAATTACGAGGGCAAGGAGGATTCCGCTTGCGTCCGCCGTATGAGACACCGCAGCCTAGAGCTCCTTCCGGTATGCCAGATCAACTTTACTTCTTGCTCCAGGGCTAACCACACCACTCAGCTTCAAGTGCACCATTCGCTGCAGGAGATTTTCAGGTATTAATTTGTTTTCTTTGCGAGTTATCCAGCCTTATGTCCATCCCAGACACTTCCTCCCAACAAGATCCAAGGCTTGTGAGTCGATCCTAGGTTCCCTTGTTATCAACATTGACCTTTACACCAAGGTTGAATGATTTCGGCTGCTTTGCCTCTGACGTCGGGTTTTTCTTGGACCCAGACCGTTTTGTTCGCTCGGCTCTGCAGAACCAACACCCTGGCCACTACTCGCGCCCATGCCCCTCCCTCCTATACGCAGTATGCCTCTGGGGATCGAAATCATTCCAGAACCCTCTCCGGCAGACTTTCGAAGAGACTGTTTTGTCTCATGCTTTACGATTCGTAACAGAGGATCTTTCCGGATCTCACCCGCGTAAATGTCTTCATGTCATGCAGGCTGAAGTGCTTCTCTCGACCTTCTTCCTTGATAACGGACAAATGGTTGAAGGAGCTTACCATGCTAACGCAGCCGCCTCATTGGCGGTTAGTACAAAGTCAAACCTTATCCGGTCTGCGAACGTGATACAGAAACCTTCCGGTGATGTTGTGGACGAAGGAGAGTGGATCGATGGGTTCTGGACTACGGTCACACTAAGCAACTACTGGGTATTTATAAACGAGAACCAGACTTTCACATTCTACGACGCACCCCAGATGGTGATCGATACACCGTGGCCTCTCAATGATTATCGACAAGAGAAAGTGAGTGATGCATTCTATTTCCTGTCCACAGAGCCTGATTCATCCAACCCTACAGCTAATTCCTGCAAGCCACAAAACTCTGGAAAGATTCCTTGGCGGTTCTCACGACGACGGATATTCCCTACTGGCCTTACATGCGAAGGCGTCCGTTCTGCTCAAGAAGGCGATCGAAAATAGCCAACAGTCAGACCCTGGTAGGGTGGTTTCTCTTGGCACTTCCTCAATTGTCTGACGAGACCTGTCCAGGGACTGCCCACCAGTACACCATCACAAACAATGCTCTCGAACAAATGACATTGACTCTCCCAAGGCTCGATCAGCAAATGACATCACAACAGCGCCAGAGGCTGGCGGTAACACACATGTTATTACAAGTTGCATTCATCAAATTACACCGTCCAAGGGCCAGAACTTCCCACACATCACGCCAGAGATGCGTTGCCGCGGCCAGAACTATTTCGGACATAGCTTCGCACTGCCCAGCCGCCAACGCACTGCAACTGGTTGACCCCATTATCGGAGTAAGTCAACTTTGTGGCGTCAGTAGCTTGTTCTCGAGTTACTGATGGTTTCTTTAGCTCGTTTGCTACATCGCCCATGATATATTGCGGACAGAAATACGGCATATGCGTGATCAAGGGTCAGGTGAAGATCGAAAGCTTACTGACGCGGTTAATCAAATCTTGCAATGCATGGATAACAACGGTGTAAATAGTCCATTGATCGGTAAGTACTGGCACCCAGCTTGCTCCTTGGTTGTGGCTTAGGATTAACTAGCATCATTGGGGCCGAGCATGAAAGGAATGGCGTAACATCCCAGACCCTCGAACCGTTTCTAATAGAGTTCACGTATTTATTTATTTAATCACCCCAGTTTCCATCCAGCTATACCGCTAGTTGTTATTTATATTCATTACAAGTTGGATATACTACTCAGTCAAGATGTTGTTATTTATAGAGCGCTGTTCAACCAGTGGAACGATTTGTATCCTCATTTGATCAATATTTTTGGGTTCCAGAACCCTTTCGCCTAACCAGTGGGGCAGAATTTGCACAGTCGGAAAGAGCACTTGCACAGGCAATTCTAATGGTCGTTACACTGGTGCTTCGGCCCTCAATTCTAAAATTGTCGGCTCTCTGGGTTGATACTGACGGAGGTATGACCTTCTACGGCGCCCGGTATTAAAGTCGGCAGAACCCGTAACCTGGACACAGTCTCAAATTAACAAGAGTTCGAGGCCAAGAAAAAATAAGCTCACTCTGAATCTCCGAGCCTTCAAAGTGGGCACGCAAATATCTGACTCTGGCTATTTCTTTCGTTAGAAGATACCCTCAGAGAGCGTCATTCCTGTGCTCACAGACAGATCCAATGACCTAGCCAACGAGGAATACACGGATGATTCCGTGAGGTCCAAATGATGATGGTTACTAGAAGTATTAAGATTCTGTGATTTCCACCGTATATCCTCTAATTCCCGACGAATGTTTAGCGAAGCAAGTAACGAATTTGCATATACTAAGATGTTTATAAACAACTTTTAACGTTATATGGGTGCGCGTCTGACTCACGTTTGCCGATTACGAGGTGCAATCCAAGAAAAACCAAATTCTTCGGCATAGTCAACCACTAAAATTGCGAGATTACTATCGTTTTATGCAACTTCTCGGGACTTGCTTACGCATATCAACGTCACAATTGTAGTGAAGCTGCAGAAAGGAATTCTAGTATCTGTAGAGTTGACTGTTGGATGGAAAAACGACGAACCATGTCAATGCACCGCTTTCGAGCGTGTAAATTGTAGTCAAGTCGACCAGACGAATCAGACTGTTCAGCTCGCATAAGGAAATGTCCTCCCCAATGAATATACTGAGAACGTACATCGTCGAATCGGACGCAATTCGTGTGCGGATAGTGCGTAGATAATAACACAGCCACCCCATGATGATTATGTCGACGCCTGATGACAGAGACAAACCAGTGGTGAAGACCCACTAGCAACAGGTCAGGCTATGGCATTCATAAAGAGGCGCTGACTGACACCTGGATACCTCTGTATGAACGTAGAGAATTGATGGAGTCGAACCCTGGTTGGCAGTGTTCAGGCATCTTTTTGGGGCTGTGCTGGATGGTGAATGACTGACATTTCGAACGTCGATACTAGTCCATCTTCGTTGGCGAGAATGAGATTCCAAGTAAAATAAAGCACGTACTTGAGGCGGCGACTACGAAACATTGATTGCTCAGTTCCAAATGGAATAAAGCTCACCGGATATACTCACAGAGCCTACCCGACGCAAGGATTATCTTGTGAACATGGTTGATCGTGAATGCACCAAGTTGCTTGTTTAAAGTAAACTTACCATGGGCCCGGTTATCAGCCAGTTCCGTCCACTCGCTAGTGGCTGTGCTTAGCACGGACAAAACAAGCATTGATTTGCGCTCACCTTCAAGAATCTTTTGGGCGAAGAAACTACCAAAGTCGGTCAGCTACGATCCAGCACCACAGAGAGAAACGAGGTCTACCAGTGTACAAGGTACGTTTGTAATGCCTTACGACTCACGCTCAGGGTTTGTACGACCGAGTATTGCAAAAATGCTTACCGTAACCATAACTGAAAGCTATTGGGAGTGGAGGTTAGCTCACGCTGATATTGGATTCTGTTGACGAACAGCGATGCTCCTGTGCTCAAGTCCGAAGCTTCCTCCAGAAGGTATAGAAGCGAAAAAGAGTGCACCATGGAATATAATCAATCTTTTCTACTTCTCCGAAAAATGTGATAAAGTAAATGAGTAGAGACACGCATATGAACGATGAATGTAAGATGTCGAGGAACCTGCACCGGTGAAAGGAGATGTATCGTCATTATTTAAAGAAAAAAATAAAAATTTGTAGACTAAAAGGAGCCCACCAGACGGTGCAGACCTGGGATTGGCAAGGTTCTCAACAAGTGAAAGGATCGACGCGATAAAAAGTTCCTCACTAAGGTCTTCACGCGTGGTCCATCATGAGGATATGTCTTGAAGTAAACGATGCATTGTAACGAGATTGCGCCGCTCAAGCTATGATTAGGATTCGCTTCAGCAAACACCAATGGTCAAGGGCCTCGGAAACTCACGCAAACGCAAGGGACGCCCCAGCGAGGATTGCACCATAAGTTGTTCCAATATTCGTCATTGAGACCCTTGCGGGGATGAATGGTCAAGGGAAAAGAGTAAGGGAAGACGAAGGTAAGCGACCGCTCGAAACCCGTGTTGCCAAGCTCATTCTGTTTAACCTTACCATCTGTTCTGAGTTGTGCATAACAGATGTGATGGGGGACTATATAGAGTCCGCCCACTCAGGATCCAACCCCCTCGCCGAGGCTCATTATGTCCGGTATAATTTCAGAAATATTTGGTTTTCTGCAGAAGACTCGGGACATGGTTTATTGTCTATGAAACGAACAGAGTGGAAGAGGATGTGCCGGACTCTTGAACCAAACTGCCCAGTTGCATTTGCATCAAGACGCATCCCATAAATCAATTGATGTGCCAGAACAATCAATTTATGATACGTAAAAGTAACGTCACTGATGGATTGATTACGAATCATGTGTCGGCGTCCTGCCTCGGTCATTTCGAGGGGGAGATGGAAAGAAAAAAACAGAAAGAGTGACAAGAGTGGGACTCGAACCCACGCCTCCATACGGAGATGAGAACCCGCGACTGCAGGCAAGCTACGCTTGAGTCACACGCCTTAACCGCTCGGCCATCTTGCCTTAACATGTTAGAGGATTTACAATCTATCAGGGCCAACCCCCCCGCAAGTACTTTAATTGCAAGTGAACGATACCCAGTCCTGAGGATCAAGTTCCTCTTGGCACCCTCCTACATCTATTGGTACACCATTCCGCTTGATCTCCCAATCACACGAGCCTGAGATGCCTCCAATCTCAGTGATGAAGAAGTCCTCGAAGCTGTCGAACCATTGACTACGATAACGCCATCGTAAGTTCCCCTTCCTCTTTCCAGTATGATATCGCACCTACCCATCAAAAGTGAAATGTGCCCTGTGAGCCGCGTCAGCCAGAGCACTGGTGGGTGTCGCACCAGGCTTCCGGTGCGCATGATTGTTTGTGCCATCACATTTGTGAGTCCCTCCTGTAGGCGTGGTCACATGATGACCCCTCGTCCTGATGGTGTTGTTAAAGATATCGTTTCCGGAGGCACTGATGCATAGCCTAATAGGAATCGCAGGGTTTTTCACCAATTGAGGAGTGGCAGCACATAAGAAGGCGGTAATAAACGAGGGCAATAGGACGAAGACTTCAGTTGTAAGCCTCATCTTGGATGCAGTACGTGGAGATCACTTGTTGAGGCCAAACGAAATCGTGGCTCATTTTGTACCTGAGGGACAGCACGTTAAAAGTAGCGGAATGATGCTTTCCACGTCAAGAAACCAGGCTGTCTGTTTAACCTGGCCTAGATTAGCAAATCGAAGCTAGAACGTGGTTGTTTCTTAACCATAACGAAGTAATCAGTGCCTGTCCTCATGGCGGAAGAAGATGAATCCTGTCATTGAAGGCAGTGTCCTTTCGTGCGCTATGATGATCGCGGATTAGGCTGCCATGTTTAAGTGATCAAAGAACATAAATGGCTTTTCATCCCCTCAGGATACTCTTCGTATCATTGATTTTTCTCTACTCCACCGCCAATCCCCTTCCTATCGGAGTGATAAACGGTGCCTGCCGTCACCCGATCACTCTAAAGTCTCGATAGCTTGGTTGTGGATGCACAGACCTTTGGCCAGTGGGAAAGTTCAGGAGAAAAGGTGTAGATTTAGATGTCACAATATCTAGTAGACACAGCTAAACATAGGAAACTAAGGGAACAACTGGTCTTTCCACTTATCATCAGAGAAGTCTCTGAATGTAAGTCTTGAGACGAAATCTACTGTGGAATAACCGCCTCCTCAGTGCGGGTCCTCGTATCCTTCAAAAACTTAACCAACTCCGTACCACCAGTTCCTTTCAACGGCTCATCCGTAAACGGAGCGACGACTGATGGATTAACGTCAACATCACCATCACTGTGCTCTGTCGCGGCTCGAGCAGCTCTCCTAGCAGGTCCAATAACGTACAGCGTTGTGATTATCATATGCGCATCTCGGAATTGCTTAAGCGCCATGACAGCTTCATTGAAGGCCCGTTTCATCTCTTCGTCCTCGCTCCCTAGCACAAATGCACGCAACGGTCGTGGGTTCCCCTTGAGATGGTCCAGGAAGAGTCGATGATTGTGTGGCATATAAATCTGCATACGGGACATGAACGACGGGCGGTTAGGAGTTGCGGAGGCTTGATGGTCGACACCTAGGAAAATATCCAGAGCGTGCACCATGGAGCTCTGGCCAGCACTCGGGCCAGATATTTCGGTGGGGGGGCGCAACATGGGATCATCCTCAACACCTTCGAATACCCATTTACGCCCTTTAACATCAGAGTCTTGCCCTCTGAACCAAGGCCTCACATTGTTGTAGTACACATCCGGGCGACAGAATTTCTTCACGTCAAGAAGAAGTATACGCAACTCGTCAATAACCGAAACCATCCGCTTCAGGAAAGCAGTTATCCGACGAATGGCAATGTTATCACCGACGAACATCTCGTCCATCGTCATCCTCATAAGCTCAAGCGCTTCTACGCCTCGTAATTCGATACGTGATGAACACAGATAAAACTCTTCTTCGTCAATAGAGTTTGTAAACATCGTGTGAGTGCGCACATTCTCAGGCGTTGGTGATCCATCATTATCTTTTGAGGACTTCCGCGTGGGATCAATGTGCCAATTATAAAGCACGGTGTCGGAAAAGGTAAGAAGCGGGGGTATGTCGAGTGTCTGAGAGACACGCAGCATAGGCAGTGCTACGGACCGGGGAATAACGATTGGGGCGACATGTGGTGGTAGCGATTGGATGTAAAAGTGCTGCAAGAAGGCCAAGACGAGGTGGGCACGTCTTAGAAGCACTGGCGTCCCGAGTTCGGCTGTGGAGAGCACAGGCATCTAGAATAGGCCGGATGCGTCAGCGTCGCGTCTTCAGTTACATAAATAGACCAAAATGAAGACTTGGAATGTTCAACCGGATCTCAATGACAACAGTGAGGAAACCGGAAAAAAGAAACGAAAGCCACCCCATTGGAGTATAACTACGGGCTCCTAGACTTACCTCTCTGATACGCTTTCTCCATCGTTCCGAACAAGCCATCTCAGCTTCAGTGATGCCAACCTTGTCACCAATTTGAAGCTTCGCACTGACAGCATCGTCCAATGTTGATTCCCACATCTCCCATGTGGGTGGAAGACGCGTCAACGGGGGCTGTGATGCCATGAACCCCGTACGAGAATCTACGTCGAAAACAGGCGCGTCGATCTTCGGGAACGACAGCGCACCTGGAAAAACCCGTAGAGTATCGACCATGTTCGTTGGTGCCATGGTTCCCAACATAGATGAAACAGAAGCAGCCGGAGGCTGGGGACTGTTAGATGTCATAGTAGACTTGCAGTACGAATGTTGCCAAGAATGATTAGGCGGAGTGGGTGAATGATGTAAAAAAACAGGTGGAACTCACCTCTCGAACGTATTTTATAAAGAGGATAATAATAATAAACGAAATTTGGGGCACTGGCTTCAGGCGGCCGCGTGCGAGACGGGATTACTGAATGTTACTGAATGGTCTGATGTCCGTCGGGTCTTATCCGTGAATTGAGTTCTGTGATTTTGGTAGGTCTGTCATCCCCATGAACAAACCGGTTGCATCAGATTCGGGGACGTAAGGCGTACGGCAATAACCAATTAAACAAGTGCCTTTCGCTGGGCCTCTTGTCACTAGATCTTGTTAAATTGCTTTTACCTTTGCTTCCTGTAAGCAAGACCGTTGCTTCACACGCGGTTGGAGTACCCACCACAAGATATGAGATAAATGACTTACACTAATCAGGACCAGCTGGCGCGCTGGTGATCACTACGTACCCCGTTGGGTACTCAAGAACGAGCTTCCTGAGCACTTGGGGTGCGAAAATCCCCGTATGGAGCACGGTGGATAAGATTTACACACAAACCCAAGAGTGGACCGAGGTTGTCAGGAATAGAGTGCCGTGGCGTTGAACTCCATCGACGTGAGCACCAAATAAGCTGAACACCAATGACTGAAACTGAGACGACATTAGAATCGTTTCAGTTGTAAAGTAGAACCCAAACCTCACGTGATCGTCACAGTGGCGACGGTCTATTATGTGGACCCATGACTTTTCAGGGATGCGACTAAGTGGGTCCTTAATTATTTTTATGGGAGATCACATCTCCAGTGTGGGTCACTATCCTATCGAGTGTGGCCCTTCGAATTAAACTACCCCGCGATATAGGAGAAGCTATAGAGTTAGACTCGTCTCCGCGGAGATCAATATAGTTGTTACGTTCGCATTAAACTGGAGAATCACACGAATGACCGGTCTCGAAAACGATCTGTTTCCCACTTCCATTTAATCATTCCCGTCAGGTTGATCATTCACACTAAAAGCTTGTTTCGTCATCCTGTCATTCTTCATGTTCTCTTCCGATGATCCAGCTTCATGACTATGCGACACCGGTGGCAACAACACACGACCTGTGCGATGACGTACAACGTCACAATAATCATAATGATCATAAGCCTCTCCGAACTCCGTCAGGATCCAGTGAGGGCTTGCATTACACTCTTAACAATGGTCTTATCATACCATATGTGACCTAGTGCTAGGGCGTTCGAGGCACCCCCGATCCATATATGAGTGGGATAGCTTCTTTTCCCGGCAGCCAGGAGTACGACGACTCCCACTGAAAAGCCGAGATAACCATCAAAGGCCTGAACCGAAGGACTTGACCTACACTCAAATCAGAAACCTCTGACATCTTCTCCTACTTCCCGACTTCATCTCTCCTTATAAGGAATCTCACTAGAGTGAGTTTGGGTGGGCGGACGTTGGAGATGTTTGGATACTTGGAGCAGTGGGAAGCGAGTGAGTGAGCAATGATAAGAGTCAAGTTAATACATTGTACGCCTGATGACGATAGCTCTTTCGGATCCTTTGAGGTCGCCAACTGAAAGAAACCAGTGAAATTTGGTAAGGCTTGTCGAAACCCAAACTCCTGACCTCTGTTTCCCCCTGTGACTTTCTTCAAGTATTTATTGTTGCTCGATTTCACTGGGATCCTCCAAAAAGTAGTATCTCTGCCAAGCTCAAGTGTCGCCATTACACAACGGGTGATCAGAGGCAAAGATCAGATCCGCGCTTCCGATTACGGTGGTCAGTGTGGGGAAAGACAATATGATGTCGAAGGAGAATACTGATGCTCCATCGTTTCTTATCCACCAGAAAACATCAGGTCGCCTCAACTCATAGATTCAAGAAACTATTTGCGCTGTGTCAAAGGAAAGAAACGAATTCATATAGCGTCAGTCTGCCATTCTATTGGAGTAGGAGTACATTTCACAAGGTTCGAGGAGGCACAAGTCCTGAGACGAGACACGAACGTGAAACGGTCTATTGAGGTAAATACGCTTCCGCCGTTTGATCCCTGACACCCTTCAAAAATCTCACCAAATCAGTACCACCAGTCCCTTTCAACACCTCCTTTTCATTTCGTCCACTGCTGAACGCCTTCTCCACATCCTTCTCCTGTTCTATGTCCCCGGCCACATCGTCTTCAACCATGGCCGCTCTCTTCTGTGAACGTCTTGCAGGTCCAATAATATACAACGTCACAAGAATCATATGGGCATCTCTAAACCCCTTGAGCGCCTTCAAAGCCTCATTATAGGCCTCCAAAATAGGAGAGTCGCATCCTTCTTCCGAAGCTTTCTGAACGAGTTCACGAAGTGGTCGAGGATTTGCTCGAAGGTGATTAAGGAAAGCTCGGTGGTGTCTTGGCATGTAAGCGCGCATCCTCTCCGGGAAAGATTTCCCTGACGGATGTGGCATGAATGATGTTGGAGTAGATTCCGCATCGACGCCGAGGTATACATCCAAAGCTTGAATGAGAGAACTTTGACCCGCACTCGCCCCTGAAACTTCTTCCATCTCCGTCCATCCCTCAACTTCGTCTTTACCCTCAAGGGTCCACGTTCGACCCCAAGGATCTCCCTCCAACCCTCTAAACCAGGGTCTTATAAATTCGTAAAAGAATTCCGTGTCGACACCCTTCTTCACGTCTAACAGTAATTCGCGTAATTCCTTGATCACAATTGCCATACGTTCGAGGTATCCTGTTATACGCCGAATAGCGATGTCATCTCCAACGAAGGCTTCGTCCATGGTTAAACGCATTAGTTCGAGAGCTTCAGTACCACGAAGCTCGATGCGAGCAGAGGTTAAATAGAACTCTTCTTCGTCTGTGGTTCCTGTAAACGTAGTCTGGCATCGAAGGTTACCAATCGTCGGCAGTGCATCCTGCTCAGAATCATCCTTTTTGGACTCCTTGTGATCCCAGTTATAAAGAACATCATCGGAATAGGTGATGACTGGCGGAAGTTGTAGATGAATGGAAATTTGGAGCAATGGGATGGACAGCGACCGAGGAACCACAAGCGGTTCAGATGTTGGGATGGTATGAATGTAAAAATGTAACAACCAGGCCAAAACGTGATGTGCTCTCCGAAGCGCTCGTTCTGAGCGCTTGAGTTCTTCTATTAGGAGGACTGGCATCTATCAAACGTTATATTAGAGAGATTTAGATGCGAAAGATTTATGACACACACCTTCGCCACGTTATTCCTCCACGTTCTAGATTTATCTATCTCGATGATCTTTTGTTGTAGGTCAATCTTCTCGACTCGTTCAGCCAACTGTAACTTCTGTGAAGTCGCAGCATCTAAATTGGACTCCCAAATTTCCCATATAGAAGGTAGTCGCCGGAGAGGCGGTTGGGGTGGCATGAAACCAGTCCTATTGTCAACGTCAAAATCATGTGCTGCGAGTGTTGTTGTGTCAACGAGTCCTGCTGATTGTGACTGGAGAGGATCTGGCCGAGGTTGTGCGAGAAAGTGGTTTGAGGGAAGGTTGAAGAAGTCCATCGTCGTTGAAGATGGAGTTCACTCAGGAGATATCGCTTATGGATCATCTCTACTGCATTGTTTTTTTCCGTCATATGTCGCCCTCGTCTTATCACGATCAGTAATCCCGAGAATTTGCAATGTGGCAGTACATGTACAGTCATCGGCTTGGCGTGCTGACATAAGCGCCTCCCTTGCCATGTGCGCCAGCGCATTCCGGCCTGTCGGGCAATCGCTGCCCTTCGCGAGAATTCGACAACCAAATGGAAAAGATACTTGGGAGAATGTCTGATATATGTAGAGAAGGAAAGCTTCTGATCAGAAGTGGATGCGGTATGACTCGACTTTCATAAGAATTTGCATTTTATGGGCACTTGATTTAGTTCTCGAAACAATGGAGAAGCATGGGAGAATAAGTCGGCTATAGCCTATGGGACAGAGCCCCTAAGTGTTTTCGGTTACGCCATCGCGGGAGAGATATGGACAAAAAGCGGGTGCAAGAGCGCCAGTAGGTAAGAGGCGTCGGAGGAACTGAGATGTGAAATAACATTCCAAGACGATGAACGTTTCTGGAAGAAGGACGGGGGGTGGCCGTGCGGAGATAGCGCTCTCACGGCCTTTTGTGTGAAAGGGTGGGTTCGTGATGGGGAGTTAATTGTTGGGAGCCGAAAGAGGACGACGAGTCCGATTCTTTTGTTATCCCAGTCCCGTGATCTAATCCTCCAACAAAAAGACACAGGTATGGAGACAAAAAGCATCGGTCCTTCCCTCCTGCTTTTTTGTTCTCCTCGTCACGACTTCCCGTACTCTCTTCAAATGACACGGATATATATTACTGCTTCACAATAAATGGCTCAGCCCAACCACGGTTCCCTCCCAACAATGGCCACTGCTTACTACACTCAGCCTGCCGCTGCTAACTACCACACTCCCGCTGCCCACCAGCACAGGCAGCGTGGCTACCGTATCTGCGACCAGTGCGGTGCCGCCGAAACTCCCACTGTCCGGTTTAGACTATGTGGCGGTTGCGTACGTAGTCTCTGGTTCTCCCCCATTCATCACGCCCCTGACCTCGATGTCTTCCCTCGTAGATGACGACTCAATATTGTGTGAGTACCAAACTCTGTCCTTCAATCTAGGTAACTAATACTTTTGCTTTAGTCACCAGACTGCCAGAAAATCCATTGGCCAGCTCATCGTGCGATTTGCCAGCACACGGCATCTCAAGTGGCTGGAGCAAAGCAGCAGACTCTCACCTCTTTCGGAGACGAGAATCTCGCCAAGAACCTGCGTAATTTCACCTCTGCACACTCAGCCCTTCTTGGCTGGGCAGGATTCCAGGCCCTCCAACTCAAGCGACTTCCCGCCAACGTCCGACAAAACGCTCTTCTTATCGAACTCGACTATCATAATCACCCGGAGTCTCATCGTCGGTGAGTGCCCTCCTCCATTTCATTCTCAGGTGGAGTGCTAACAATAGAGCACAGCTTTTCAGTTACAGCTACTCATATTGTTCCACGTCAATACATTCGAGACCCTCTAGTCACGGCGGATATCCAACGCCGTGAGGAGAGGTGTAGAACAAACGGTGGCATCGGGACACTCGTTGTCATTCTGCAGTGCGGGAGTGTTAGCCAAGTTGTTCCGGTGGAAGTTGATCCACCAAGCAAGATTACCTGGGATACCAGGAATGACTGGGAAACTGTTCTCAGACATTTTGTGAGCGAAGGTCGGAAGGATTTCCAACCCATATCGACAACATCTAGAGGGTGCGTTCTCGTACACGAGCCTCGGGCATCCAATGACATCTTTCTCCTTCAGGGTGTATTACGGATGAATGCCTGGATCTTCTTAATGCCACCTTATCCATGGGGTTATTCTTACCATCATTTCGCATCCATCCGATACCCCTCTATGACGTTGATCGTCCATGCCGACCTTGTCTATACCCTCACACAGAAATGCCTACATCACGCCCCTTCGACGTTCAGCATTGATTCGAGCATTTACGACTTTTATTTAAAACGCTCTGTTTTTCGTATTCGGTTTCCCGTCCATTCTGTCTCATTACCACCAGTTGACCTCGTGTTATTTTTATTCGCTGCATCACAATTTTGTACTTCTACAGCAATTACAATGGGCAATACATACTATTCGGAACTTCATTTCCATTATCAGATCTCATAAGACTTGGAATGATTGCCCCGGTGACGTTCCGTTTCACGATTAATGGATATTCACAGAAGACAAATGCCCTACGATGTCATGAGGATGAACATCCATCGCGGGGATCATTAAAGCTCATGAACGCAGCTCCACCACTCGATGGGATATAGACACCTCTCCTCAACTCTAGCATACTTCTCTGCATGTGGTTTCTTGGCGTTCATCACAAGTCAAAACTATTTCAGGTGGCTCCTTGCACGTTTTGATGTTCGGTACATCTCTCCAGTCATGGCACGTCAGTCTCAGTAAGATTGAGTCACATCACCGCAGTTACACCTCAGAAGCAACTGCCTCACGTCCCGACTCGCAGGATGTCATGAACAGGAGTATCCTACTTACCAAACACTCGGACCAGTCTTACCCCGTGGTACCTCATTCTTCAACATAATATCGATAGATATGGACCACTTGGCACAAAAAACAATGACCTTTTACCCCCTCCAACACCGTAAAAATCCGGTCAACGTTCGAAGGTTCTTATAACATCGACCGAGTTTGTGCTCCTGAGGCGTTGAAGGGCTCGAATCCCCACCCGGCCACATTGCTTGACAAGGACTCTCCCAGACGGAACAGTGGCGCAATAGGCGGTGTAAAGAATTACGTTGACCGAGTCGTAATGGGTAATGATAAAGGTCCCTCACCCAATATAACGGTAACCCATATGTTTTCCGCGAAGTGATAATATCATACTCACCATCCCACAAACGAAGTCAACGTGTACTTGTGTATGCCTTAACTCAAGTGGCGTTCAGGGTCCGGGACCCACAATGTTAAATATCAGGAGGCCTACCTCATTTTCGGTACCTCCACATGTCTTATGATTCCGAACGATAATCAACCTATTTTCGTCCACCATTGTACGAGGAAAACGCGGTTCTTTTCTTCGAAAACCGTGTCTATCTCAATGGAGAAAACTTTCGGAAATCTACCCCGACCGTCCATTTCCGTACATTTGAGGGGAACAGGGGACGGGATATTGACCTGTCTGAAGATAGAAATATAACAGGTATGCCCTCCCCGATGGCCTGGATTCAACATTCACAAAGAGCCAGTGGCGTCGTCCCCTGAGACGCGATAAACATATTCCAGCTCGGAGACGTTTGCCAAGGTGTTGTGCTTCACGATATGTCAAGTGGGCACAGGGTTCCAATAGCATATTCCTGAATATTCTTGATTCGTTCGCAACATATGCAGTTTTCATTCATGTTTAAATCTCTTGTTAGGAGAAGACACTAACTTCGGTTAACTCCACTAACGGATGCGGCCCCCCTGTTGTTAATTATACATGCGTTTGTCCCTGGAGGGATGAGCGGCTTCTTTACCCTGGAATCCGGTCGGCTGCGAGTTTGCCAATGTACGCTAAGCCATTCTGATCACACAGCATCTGCTCCAGGGAAAACTAATTAAGTTTTCTCAAAGCACTATACACTAAAGCTATCTCGGACGATCAGCCAGCTCCACTGAGGTGATGATACTTCCTAAGAGAGTTACTTGCTGTTAACCCCCCACCATTTCCATCTGCCACAGCACCATGTAACGCAATAATCGCACGTCTAAGGCTAAATCGTCGTACAACAAGGTAAGCCTACTTCAATGATGTGTCCAAAAATACAGATACCAACCTGATCTGTTCAACATAGTACCCCCGTAATTCCTTGAATCTCATGAACCGGTATCGACGATGAACAAATATCAAGACACAAGTTGTCATAGCCATTGCTTGTTCCGATTTTAAGTTCCCACAAGTCTTCTCATAGATAAAGCACCTCACCGACAAAGATAGCAGCAATGGTTAACACCCATTCCCAAGATGGGACTTCGTTTGGACTGTCTGCGTGAGGGAAACATACTCCTTGTTCACATGTTCCCTATTTCGGCTTAGAGTCAATGAATGTTGCATATTATTGCAATATAACTACATACCGTTTCACATTGAAAGTCAAACTCGCAGGCTTCACCTATTTTCCTAGAACGCACACAAGACAAACTCGAAGGATCGCAATAAAGCATAGGCGCTACACAGTTGTGTCTCACAACCGAAATGGAGTATAGCGATTCAGAAAATGGAGAGAGGAATGCATATGTTGTATTCTCCATAACACAAACAGAGGATAACGTGGCGTTTGCATAACTTTGGAAATTGCAATCAGTTCGTAAGTAATTAGTCGTAAGGAGATAAAGAAATGAAACGAACGTGCAAATCCGATTAAGGCATAAACTCTTGGCCCCGATATCCGAAATGGGAGGCGAAGCGCATTGTTCGTCGCGTGCAAGTTCGCATTGAGAGCCCAGCGGCAAAACCATCTGACATCCTCTACCATTATCAGGACAAAACGAGCCGATCCGAGAACACAACCGAGGTAAAGGCTCATCACGAGAAAAACCAAAAGCATATTCATCACGTCTACAAAGCCTTTGTTCACAAACTCCTCCCAAATCGTTATTTCCCGTCGTAGTAACATTCGGATCGAGTTTCGTCCCATTGAACGGTCTTTCATGATGAGATCGTTTTGCAAAGTTGGGAAATAGCGAAATTTGATCCCCTGTGGTGGTAGTAGAATTGTTGTCCACGGGCGCACAATACATGGATTCGGGGCATGAGGATATGAATTTGCGGGAAGATGGGTCGAGATGGTCGTGGGTGGGATTGCAATTACTGAACGCACCCCCACCCGGCGTGGGGATGGACAAAAGCACAATCAAAGACAGTAAGCCTTTCCGGAGCATCGCGAAGGGGTTGAGAAGGGAACGTCATCGTTCAATCTGTCAGCCATAAATTTCGATCCCGCCCAGTCGGTAGTAGTATAATCACACAAAATAAACAGCTTAGCTATCTTAAGTACTTGTATCTTTCCTTGAGCACACGTGTCGAAAAAATACGGTCATATATAAAAAATCACCTTTGTTTATCTTTTCTTTTTTTTTGTCATTTGGCCAGGTTGCTTTTTTTTTTTGTTTAATAGGCTTTACTTCGTTCAGGTGAAGAAGATAGTAACAATTCTAATCTATATCATGACTCACGATATTCCAGTCCAACAATTTTATTTCGCACCATGTTCACCAAGCTCATCTCCACATTCGTTCTCGCCACCCTCGTTTTCCTAATCACTCAACCCAAAGCCTCCCGCAGTTTCCCCTCCTTCCAAAACTGGAACGGTCTCTCCTCCTTCGACAACTTCTACGGCTTCGACAACTTTGACAGTTCAACCCACTTCACCCAAACCATCTACCCAACCTCCCAACCAGCCTGTCACACCCACTCAATCCAAATAGTCCGGCGGCGTCTCTTAATTTTCCAAGAAACCGCCAAACGCATCCTTGTCAAGTCGAAACCCAAGCTGTCGTTTTCGAACAATTTCACGCCAGTCTTGGTTATTTCGTAATGACTTACACCGTATTTCAGGTCGTGAGCTTGGTGCTCATACTGTTGTTATTGGTGGTTCCAATTGGAACGAAGTGACTTCGCCTTCTGTCTTTGCTGCATTCGGAGCTGCGAATGGTGCTGTTCTTGGTTTACATTAAAAACGATGGTTTCCAGGGACAACTTTTGACTTGTAGACTGAGTACTCTTCGAACGTTGTAGGGTCCGATAACTTTTTAATAATAACGACCCTGTTGTGGGGACATCGGCGCGTTGAGTAAGCCATATCACGTGGATTCATCCACCTGCGCCAACCCATCCCATTGGTTTCCCCTAAACTCCATTCCCTTCCCCGGTCCCCCTTAGCATCTGCGCTAAAATTCAAACATTACACCAATATAAACGACACCATGACATATCCAGTTCCATCATCATCAACAGCCTTACGTCCTTCCACTTCATCCCCAGCCGATGGTTCACGTACAATGACAATAACAGCCGACCCTACTAAACAAGAGAATAAGGCTGATGGATCGGAACAAGGTTCTAATGAAGGTGGAACCAAAGTTGTCAGATTAAGAGGTGCGAGAAAGGCTGGTCCGAGAGTTGCTTGGGACGACGATGTAATTGATAACGAGCATTTGGGAAAGAAGAAATCAAAGAGTACGTTTTTACTACTATTCTTTCCAGCGTAGCTGATATTCGTTGTAGTCTGTTGCATATATCATAAACCACGGCGGTTTGATGAATCATCGGATGAATCGTCAAGCTCAGACTCGGATTCCGATTCATCGTGCGATGGAGACGGAGACGGACACCACCACCGCCATCATCATCGTAGACGTAAACCCCATACCGACTCGGAGGAGGATGAGTCTTGTGATGGTGGGACTGGGCCTAATGCCTATGAACGTCATCATCAATCCAAGTCTACAGGAAAGGGCAAGCGGAAAGAAGGTGTGTTCATTTGTGGATTAGGGGTTGAATATAATCTCAAGTAGTCTAGTGTAATTTCTACCAGGCCTCTCGTATGCGAGTACTAAGCGGAACCACAACCTGATACGGCGACCCTAATAGTGCATCGATGACCTCCTTTTTACGTATCGTAGACACCTTTCCGTACTCAACAAACGCCAATACAGTTAGACACTGCGTGAGTGGCCAATTAATGAACCTGACTCAGGCCGAGATGACCGTCCACCAAGGCCGACGAGACCAGTGCGCGTGACGTCATCGACCCAATCAAGCGCCGAATGCGCTGGCACACCATCCTCTCATACAAAAAATTCATGCAATAAATTAATGCATCATCTATTCCACGGAGTGGGGTGTGTAGACAGGCATTGCCTCGGTCATCTATAGCGCTACAAAGGACCATCTACTGGTCAACACTCAAGACCAGAGCCCAACGAAAATATTAAGGTGTGGTATTAGGGATATAGCGTGTAAAGTCTTCAGCCTGTCCACGGCTCCTCCAACGACGAATCTCAAGCGGTCTAACGAAGAACGAGTCAGCGGAGAAGGGTATGGAACATCGAGAGAGCCGACGTACAGATTCCTTGAGATAAGTAATGAGGTCATTCCTATCCTTCTCCTTCTTCAACCCGGCAAAGGCCATTTTTGTACCAGGAATGTATTTCTTTGGGTTCTCGAGATACTCGAAGAGCGTTTGTTCACCCCAAATGACACCCTTGTTCACATTTGCAGCCGTGTATGAGAAACCCTCGGCCTGACCAGTCTTGCGACCAAAGACACTGGATTACACATTTGAGTTGAAGGCTTTTAGATAGAGGAAACAACCCACCCGTGGAGGTTAGGTCCGACTTTATGTCCCTCACCAGCACCGACGGTATGGCATTGAGCGCAACGAGTCTTAAAAAGACCAGCACCCTTCGAAGCGTCACCTAAACATTTCCACAACCCATCAGTCCAACTCCTCCACATCCCCACCAACACTCAAAGACGTACCAGCAGAGAAAGGCATTTCTACACCAATATGTCGTTAAAGACAAACAAGAAAATTAAAATTTCTCTCCAAGAGAAGAGATACGTAGATGAATGTGAGTGTGGTACAGAGTTAAGAAAGAAAAGTTTTTGTATGGAGGAACAGGGTGGAAATGTCATGTGATCATCCGGTTCATTCCGCTTAACCAATAAGCTCGGTCCGATTTGGCCGAGTGATGCGGAAATTTTGGTTCCGTTCCGTTAATCGCCATTAAGGGGTGAGCGAAACGGAGGTATCAAAACAAGAGGAACGGAGAGAAATAAAAAAGGGCTTTACTCTGGACAAGGAATATTTACTTCTTGCGGGCTCGAACACCATACTCTGATGCTCCAGAACTTGTCCAGAATGATGTTATGTTATTTTTAAGGGGATCGTGAGCGTCAAATTTCACGTCATCGGCACCGTACCAGAATCCATTTCCATAGCTGGTCCTACGAGTCCAAAATCAAAGATCAAACAACCTCCATGTCTAATTCTGATGGAAGCACTTCTACTACTTTCTCATACCCACACTTATCAACTCTGACCGGGACCATAAAGTCTCGTGTTCCACCTCCCGAAAACCCAGACTGACGGTACTCTCACACAAGATACCTATCACATACTCATAATCCAAATGCCAAGCCATAAACTCATTCTTCCAATAACCAATTTCATTCTCACTACCACCTGCTTTTCATATCATCTGCCACCCCTACTCGTGGGTTAGTTAACCAAAATGAAAATTAAGCTGCTTCTCAAATCTTTGTTTTGGGTGATATACCTTCCACGGTGGTTTCCCTAGTATTGATAACGTTATCCTCACTTCCGCGCGTTACTTGGTCAGATGCTCGCCGCGCATCGGTATCAGTTGAAGTTAAACTCTAATCGTCACACTATATTAAAAGAGTACACTGAGGGAAACCTTGCTATCGAAATGATGTGTACGTTCATTCTTACCTACTCTCACAAAAAGCATGCTTAATATATATCCCAGGTCGTTATTTATCACTTCTACCTTTATTAACTCTGGCTTTCAAAGCCTCAGCTCAATCCCCTCCTGATTCAATCTGTCCACAACCTTCACCCACAGCTCAAGCATCCAATTTCACAAAAATATTCAATGATCCCCAAGTCCAGAATAAGAGTATCGAACTCTTAGCCCACGCAGTCCAATTCCCAACAATGTCTGTATCCTTCCATTCAAGATTATGTTAACTGACTGGTCATTCAGGAGCTTTGATGATATGAAACCGCCCGGTCAAGATGATAGATGGGCGCCATTCGATGATTTACATGCCTTCTTGCAAAAATCCTTCCCAACATTGTCAATAAAAGAACTTCCTTTTTTTTTTTTTCGACGAAAGGTACTAATAATATATCAGGTACTCCACTGCAAATGTCACACTCATCGACACCTATTCACTCGTCTTCACTCTAAACGGTACCAACCAAAATCTAAAACCCATGATGATCACCGGTCATCAAGATGTCGTCCCAGCGCAAGTTTCCTTCCCACAATTCCAGTAATTGATATTTAGGGATTGAAATTTTAGCACTACGTCCCTTGATCGATGGAGTTTTCCACCGTTTTCTGGAACGGTTGATGATGTATGGATCTATGGACGAGGTTCTGGTGATTGTAAGAATACAGTTATAGGATCAATGATCGCAGTCGAACATCTTCTTCAACAAAATTGGAAACCAACTCGTACTTTAAGTAAGTCTACACACATTCATATATACATATTATTTTTTCCATCCACAATCAACTCATCACGTCGGGGGATATAGTTCTCGCATTTGGTCAAGATGAAGAAATTGGTGGACATATGGGTGCGGCGTTTGTCAATCAATTTTTACTGTCGTTGTATGGCGAAGAGGGTATTGCGATGATTGTTGATGAAGGAGGTTCTGGTGTAGATGATACACAATTTGGTAGAACGTTTGCGTTACCGGGTGTCGTGGAGAAAGGATCAATCGTAAGTATCTTCTTCCGCATCGACGTACACGATAGTCTAATAAAGAGTGTGGATTAGAATATTCAAGGAAAAGTCGATATGTTAGGTGGCCAGTACGTATCACACTTCAAATTTCTTTGTGTGTAAAACTCATTGTTAAATTCACTAGCGCTTCAATCCCAAGCAATCACACAACAATCGGTGTCCTCTCCGAAATCGTAACAGCATTCGAGTACGTCTATCCCCCAAAGCTCAAAAAAAACATTCAAACCTTAATGTCATCTTTCTCAGAACTTCCAACGTATTCCAACCCCATCTCGAAGAATCCCACCCAGTCTGGTTATACCTCGAATGCGTAAACAAATTCGCCAACAGTTCCCAAGTTCCTTCTTGGGTCCCCCGAGACGTTAATCCCACAAACCCCAATTTCCAAGATGCTGCTAATAATTTCGCGAGCGTGTCTTTGAATAATCGGTATTTGATCGAGACGTCACATGCTTCTACGATTTTCAATGCTGGTGTCAAGGTAAGTCGCTTTCTTCGCTCAAAAGTGCAAGCAGGTAATTGAAGTATTAAAAGTCCAATGAACTTGCGGAAAGTGCGACAGCGACTTGGAATGTTAGAATCGAGATATTGAGTTCCGGTACGTTTTTTTCTCCTTTTCCTTTCCTCAACTCTCATCACACTCAATTAACACAATTCCAGTGGCCGAGGTCCAGAAAATCTTCCTCGGCTTCGTCGATCCTGTAGCCGAGAAATACTCTTTAAAAGTCAATGGAACTTCACTTTCCAACGAAACGTCCATTGGTAACATTACAATTATCTGGGGAAATCCACATGAACCTACTCCAACTTCTCCATTCTCCACCAACTCGACTGCATGGCGTGTTATATCCGAACTCAACCAGGCCATCTTTGGTGATGTCATCACTTCTCCTAGTGCGATGACTGGTAATACAGGTGCGTCTTGATACCGGTTCCAGATTACGCAATAGTAAATTCATTATGTGCAGACACGCGAAACTATGTATGTGCCTTTTAACTATTCTCAATCATTGAATCAACCTACTCGCTTAACAGTTAAGCTTGTAAGTTGCACTTGGTTCGACACACACAGAATTACCAACCTTCGCTCAAGGACAAAGAATATATACCGCTGGAGTCCAATTAGGGTCGGACAACGGTTCGTCTTGAGTTAATATTTCCTTACATACCAGGACTCAGATCTCAACACCAGCTTAAATATTCATACCGTCGACGAGAAAATTAGTTGGTGTTCAACTTATGCCATACGGTTTCTTGAATTACTAACACGGAATTACTATCAGCTATCAGCAGTTACCTCGAAGGCCTCAAGTTCTACACGGAACTTATCATCCGAATGGATAACCTCACGAGCGATGAAGGAATTTAGAAGTATATGTAGTCAGACTGTAACGTTCGATTTTGTTCACCTCGAGTTCGTGTTTAACCATTAAAAACCAATGGCTGGTCAAGATCCTCGTTTGGGTATTATATGGATTATTTGTGTGGTTCGTCCATTAAGTTGAGTTTGGCGTAGGATGTTAAGTATCCGCCTCAGTCCCTTAAAAAAGACCTACCTCTAGGTTTCAGGTTACTCGTGTGCGGTGGAGCACACTATCGGTAATCGGGCTTCATATGTCCTATGTACAACAAGGATAACATACAGCGTAGAAATAACATTTCATTTTACCGTTACCACGATTACCAGTCACATATCATCAAGCATATCAAGTGAATAGATGGTGATACAATCCGGTTCTGGTTCAACGTGGCGGTCCTTCGTCCCCGGTTATCAGTAGGACTACGATCGTCTGATCTTTAAAGCCAAGTAAAGCATATTTGGGGAATGCTTTAAACTCATGGATTCGTCGGATCGAAGATCCTGTGATAATGGCTCAGTGAAATGTCAGTTCTGTATAGGAGACTTGCATACCAAAGGCACCGCAAATTTTTTGCATTTCTCAATGAACTGGAGATCTGATGTGTTAATGGAGTCGGTGCGAACAAGGTTTGGACGATTCTTTCGACCCAACTTGCAGCGACTTTGTCAGTAATGTAGATTTTTTTTTGGGGTACGACACTTACGGCATGGAGCCATCGGAGGAAATTGAAAAAAGTACTCCCAGTCAGTTCTGCTGCAGACGTAGATCAGACAACGAAAATCGAAGTGACACAAATCATGGTATAATGCGGCTTCGTCCGTAGGTGATATTCTTTTAAAAAGCCACCATATTATATATAAACACTGATCCCTGATGCCACGAATTGCTTTCATGCCTTCAAGAGGCTCGGGTGGTGTCCAGGTTATTTCCTTGAACGCAGCGATGAAGTCGGAGTGACTGAGGAATCGTAGGTAGGCGCGCACAATAGAGGGGTTAGACAATGGTGGAAGCAAGTCCCCTGATCGTGAGGAGTCTGAGAGAAAGCTTCTGAACAGTATATCGAGGGAATAATCATCTTGTGAGTTTGATCCGGATAGTGCACCCATAGCCCAGTGAACTTGAGTAAGAGCGTCGAAGAACGCCTCTTTTTCAGGGCCGGGGAGGAGTGCGTGA
Organism: Chlorophyllum brunneum; assembly: GCA_963576785.1. Classification (NCBI taxonomy): domain Eukaryota; kingdom Fungi; phylum Basidiomycota; class Agaricomycetes; order Agaricales; family Agaricaceae; genus Chlorophyllum; species Chlorophyllum brunneum. The sequence goes on along the minus strand of OY756143.1, from coordinate 3,048,601 downwards.
CCGCGAATTTCCCCCGGACCGTGGGAGTAGTAAAGGAGCTCCAAAATATGGATCGCATCGGCACGAATATCCGGAGGAATCCTGGAAAGAGTGCAAGAGTAGAAATGATCAAGTCCACAAAACCGGTTGAGTTGCAAAGGGGAGGGGGCATCGACCATGTATGCGAAAAATGTCTTCAGCTGGACCTTAGGAACCCCAGTACGTCCCCGGCTGATAAAGCGCAGGAGTACATCGATAAATTCGAGTACACCGGATACGATCCTAACCAGTTGCGATATCTGCTCCTCAGACGGCCACACATCATCTTCATCGAAAAGCGCCTCGCGCTCTCGATGAAATTTGTTGAATTGGTAGCGAAGGACCAACTCGGTGTCTCCCGGAATTTCGTCGTCACTGAGTGATAGCCCAATGTATTCACATGTTGTGGGAAGTAGAGTTCGAGTTGTTGGGATAGGTCGCATTGGGGAACGTATCTGAAGACGGGTGACGAGGATCCACAGGAGGAATGAGCAGTGAGTGACTTGGTCGACTAAATCCGCCCATCAGCTCAAGGAGCTTTGCAAAGGGGTCCCATCTTGCATTACCAAAGGGGCCCCATCCTGCATGATCTTCGTTCCAAGAGAGCACAATCACTGGCGGCATGGCGACGTAGCAAGGATGAGATACCTCTAGAGTTTTCCAGGGCTCGATAATGAGCTTCTTGAACTGGGATCGCGTTGACTGGTGAAGGAAGTTTGGGTTATCAATGAGCTCCCTTACAAGGAGGCGCCGGTAGGGGGGATAGCGTGCCGCGAGGTGAAAAGCAATTGCGAAGAGATTACATGGTGCGAGACAAGGTTGACTAGCTACACCGAGCCGGTTCAGCTCTGCGCGGACGAATGCGAGAGTTCGCTCTGTAGAGAAGTTCCAAGGTGTTTCCGATGGTTCCGCGACCCAAAACGTCGCAGAGCCAGGAGATAATCCTGCTTCTGAGCTGTTTTCGAATGTCCAATATTGGATCGCCAAGCGAAGGAAAGTTGGAGGTTAAATCCCACGACCGCAGGTCCAGGCACGCAATCACTGCCGTTGTAAGCTAAATTTCGTCTTCAAACTAACATGGAACCTACGAGGTCCCCCTGGGTCCCAGGATGAGGGATCGCGCTTGCCCTGGAGGGTTCGAATAAAATGGAATCTCTCGAAATCATTATCATAGCACTCTCCCGCAGGAAGAGACTGATTTTTGCAAAGTATTTTCACCACTGGTTCAAACCAGCTAGTGGAAAATCGCCCAAGGGGCTCGTGACCTCACCTTCCTCGGTCGATAGGCCCACACTACAAGCGTACTCCGACTCTCTGCTTGGATCACCATCACTGGTCTGCATCGGGTTAGCCTCAGTTGCTCTCGTCGGATCGTAATGTGTAGGCGAGATGGAGGTACGTATGAAAAGCTGTACTTCGCATCAAACGGTCAACTAGTCTACCATACTGGTGTTTTTTTCCACGCCGAGTTTTGATGTGGTGCACAGCTGGTGAAGGTAGTAGCCTGTCACGCGGTGCGTACGTTGCAGTAAATTTATTAAAAAAACGACCACAAAGGAAGACTTGTGTAGAACAGCGTGAGTGGAAAGTTGGACGATAGTCTTTGTGCGGTGATTTTATCAGATTGCCCGCTTTTCACCAAGTGATATTCTTAGGCTCTTCAGACTTCGACACCCTCCTATCAGCTTTCCGCGAGTCGCCTTGCTGCACCTCGGGTCAAAATATTGAGTTTGAGGCAACGGAGAGCGCGTTGCCATCGTTTGGCGACGCTATATTCCCCGTATTGACTAGTAGCCGGAGGGGAAAAGGAAACTGGTGGAGGTTTATGGAGCGTGTGAACTTGGTGATGGTGAACAATCTGGCAGTAAGAGCTGGACAGAGTAGCAGTGCGGCGATGTCAAAGAATTGATAGAATCCGTCGTATGCAAGGGAAATTGCTGGAATTTTGGCGTCTCCCTTGGGACGAACGTTCGAGATCCTCTCGTGAAGGTAACTTAACTTTGGGCGCTTTCATAGATGCAAGATCCGCGAAATTCCGAGGGTGTTGTTTGGGTGAGGTTCACGTATTTGGACTTGGGCGCGATAGATACCAAGCAAGGTCCGTGTTTCCGTTGCCCTGGTTGAAATAGGAGCTCCTCCACTTCCGAATAGGACGTATACGGTACGTGCACTGTACCGATAATTAAATCCAAAATCCCGCCAAGACGGACTCGAGGTAAAGTGAATTTCATGTCCAGTTCCCCGAAAGACCACGAACCCGCTTACAGCCATATACAGCACCTGAAAGCATGGCAAAGGAAGCCCGCATATGACGGTATTGCGTGATTGCGTGAGGGTCGCTGGGGCCGAATTACTGGAACGACCTGACGCAGACCACCACAAAACTTTCGGCTAGTCAAACTCGATGCTTGGCATAACCTATGCCAATGAACGCAACACAGGCGGTGAAAGGTGGCCCCCTTGGGGCAGATTTCACCGGCAATGGACTAGCTGCATTTTCCAAGGCTTGACTTCCCAACCCGGCTGTGCTTATTATGCATCCAGTATCCAACGTGGCTCCTGAGCGCTAAGCAGAGTGAACATACATATAAGCTCGCAGTGGTCGGTCAAGTGCCCTAGTTGTCTGTACCTCCCTGCGCCATCCGACGACCTAACATGATGAAGCATATCCAGATCGTATTGGTCGTTTTGGCTGGGCTTTTAACCTTGTCTACGGCTGTACCTATGGAAGCTAGAGCGCCTCACGCTCAAGTTATTAGGACGTGCAAGCAGTCAAAGACTGTAGCCCTTACATTTGTGAGCCTCTTTTTCTATACAAGCCCCGATCCAAGAACTTACTCGTTGGATGTATCAATTTGACAGGATGACGGACCTTCTAGTTACGTGTGAGTACTGCCCAACATTGTCGCCAACGATATAACGAACAACACCAGAAACGAAGCAAATTCAATTCTTAAGGCTGCGGGAGCCAAAGGAACATTCTTCCTGAGTATACAAAAGCCCCTCGATCGTTTGCTTTATCACTCACTAACACACCCCGTCTGACAGATGGGAATAATTGTGAGCGATCTGAGCGATTTACAACTACATCCTCCGTTAATTGGTATATCGTACACATCAGGGGGCTGCATTTATACTGATGCTAATGCTAAACACGTCAAATTCCTCTATGACGAGGGACACCAAATTGCGTCCCATACCTGGGCTCACAAAGATTTGAAGACTCTTTCTCGGGCTCAAGGTTATTCTATATTTTCTCTCCCCATGACCCACCCAACTAATTCTTCATATCATTCGGATTTCGTGACTTATAGTAACCAGTGAACTCCAACGAACGAACGGTACATTCCACCGCCCTCGGCATTAATTTAGACAATAATCTGGTTTGCTAGATGCTATTCGCAAGATCACTGGAGCAACTCCAGCATATATGCGTCCGCGTAAGTTGTCAGTCATGCCATTGTTCCATATCCATATTAACATCCCCAGCTTACGGAAATTATAACGATATGGTCCTGGAAGTTGCCGCGGAGAAGAAACAGAATGTCGTCCTTTGGGATTTTGAGTACGTATTAAATTGAACAACATACGTTGCCAATACCGCTTATTTGAAATTCACAGTACTGGTGATTCCACTGGGGCTAGCGTTAGCCAACAGAAGAAAAATTATGATGACCTCGTCAAACGCAAACCTAATACTATTATCAGTCTTGCTCATGATGTTCATGGTATGACCAACAAACCTATCTTAAAATCTTATACTAATCATATAAACAGCCTCCTCCGTGTATGACTCTAGCATTTCGTTGACCGCTTGTTCACTTCTAATCACTTTACAACTTATCCAGGCGCGAAACACTCCCGTACGCAGTCAAGAAGCTCCAAGCCGCAGGTTATAGGCTTGTCACACTCTCTGAATGCTTGGGCACTTCTCCCTATCAGTCGGTCGGAGAACCTTCCAAGCGCGACGTGAGTACCTTCAGTATCTCTTTGCGTACCTCCGCTAACAGTCTGATAGTCTTCTTGGAAATGCTGAGAATGAGAGTATGCTGGCGAGGTCCCGCCCTTCTGGATAGCTTTCATTTGATTTTCGTTCTTCCTGTCCCGCGATTAAGATGTCCTTACCTGGACATTCACAAGAGTTTTTACGAATGTATGTTGTTCTTTGTGTACTGAAATAGAGCTGGGGTGTTGTCATACCCTGCGAGTAAGCAATGCACCAGTCCTGAGCGGCAAAACCATATTGTTTTGCATCGACAAGAGTTAAGGATGATACGGCTCCAGGTGGCTCAGAGCCGAGCCCGAGGATTCGGAGTCTCAAATATCCGGCGGTAAAGGATCAACAACATTAGTATTCAGCAGATATATACTATAAACACTGTCCATACTACATAAACTTCGAGTCCATTCAACATCCATCATAGCCAAGCAAGTCCATACGAAATGTCTGGGTCATGAAACAACGCTAAAAACGTTCTCTAGCAATGCCAGGTCGACTAAAAGGGGAATTTTCATCATCGTCAAAGTCAGATAATTCGGGGATGATCAACTTACGTCGCGTTCTTGGGGAGTACCAACCCATTGGTACGCAGGTAATCCAGTGCATTCGGCAAGACTGACAAGATTGTACCCGGCATCCTGAAGTTTCTGAATATAATACGGAAGAACCTCAGTCCTAGAAGCAATTTTTAGCCCACACGGTTCAAACCGATCTTGTTCATCAGCTTACATGGTGGTAACTATTAAAAGAGATGTTTAGTTAGAGCAAGTAGAATATGTAATAAGGGCATTAAACGAACCAAGAGTCTCGTGTTCGAGTGATAGGATCGTATCGGGATGACGAGAGATAAGAGCGTCAATGGAAGCCTTTTGTTGATCGACAGACGCGCCGAGGGAGTCTTCGGTACTTCATTAAACCCGATATTAGCAAACTAATAAATCAGCCAAAAAACTCGTCCTTACTCAAAGTCCCACAGAGCAAGAGCTTGACCGCGCACTCCAGATGCCTCACGAACGAGATCGTTGTATGCACCATAAGCTAAAAAAAGTTCAACGTTCCAAGTCTTATTGGCAGAGTAGCAGTAAGTAAGCACTCACGAGGGCGCATAAAAGCAGGGTAAGTGCCACTGATCTTCATCAGAGCCTCTAGACATCAGGACCATCAGTGGGAGTTATGGGCGGGGACAGGGGGCGCGCACCTTCGACACGCCACATCTCATCATGAATCTGGTCCCAGGTAAGTGTAGTCAGATCCTTATGAGCCCAGGTATGTGATCCAACTTGGTGGCCTTTATCCAAAACGTAGTTGACGCGCTTGACGTTATCCTCGCTGTAAATGCAACCGTCTAGTTTTGGCGTCAGTATATCGAGGTGTGAGTGTATGAGCGTGCTAGACATACAATTGTCACCATCTAAGGCGGGAAAAAAGAGTTGGTGATAGCGTCGGAGGGTTTTGGCAGGTACTTACTGAAGAAGAAAGTTCCCGTGGCGTTATGTGCGAGCAAAGTCTTGCTGATGTCGTAGCTAACGTAAAATTCAATATCTGTCGCGAAAAAGACGGAGGTTGGTGTGTGCTCACATGTACCAGTATGGTCCATCATCCTAACATCATGTTAGTATTCGATTTGGGTCACAAGGAGTTAAACTGACAAAAGTCAATGCGACGGTGTTGGGAACGGTACATTGAGAAACGACTTGAGCGGGAGCCCTCTTGTGTGGTGCGGCGAAAACACTAGTAGCAGCAAGAGTGGCAAGGACGGTGGAAATCTTGGCAAAAAACATGCTGGTCTTGTTTTTCGATTTTTCTCTTGGGTAAAAGGAGTGTGAGTTGAACCTGTAACGGCTAAAAAACGAATGACGGGATATAAAAGAGAGGAAGGAGTAGGGGGTTGAATGGACGACGACGAGGGGGTGGAGGTCAAACAAGTCACCGATAAAGTCGTTAGATTGTAGCGTATGGGTTTTTATATTTCATCCTTGGCGCTTGACTTCGGATTCAAGGCACGGCGGCAACCGTGCCAAGACCAAAAAACCACAGAAAATGAGGGTTTTCCAATTAAACGGTTAGCACCGTTGTGATGGAAGGGAACCTGCCATCAAAGGCGTTTGTTCTTGGTTTTGAGGAGTGGGCATTGTGCGGTTCAAGTGGCGGAAGCCAACATCTCATCTCGAAGGAGACCCAGACTTTGGTCATTGTTGACAAGCTGATTTTGACCGGGACGTGATTAATATGGCTGTTTACTCCCTGATGTATTCTGGTATTACCGAGAGGTTGTAGCGCTGAATGGGGTGCATCCGACGATGGGCCCGAAAGAAATCCAAAAGTGAGAACATCATGGTAGGCGAGGAGTTGATAAACATCACAATCACTGTTCCGACAGACGGCACCATGGTTTTTCAGTCTTCGGCCTTCCAGGCCGTTCCTGTTTAGCGCTCCAATCTATTGCTGCATCATGCCAAGCTGATCGTTCTTTCTAGGGCCAATGTCATGACATTCCTTAGGAGACTGTTGCCACCCCCGTGTTACTGCTTCTTCCCTCAGCAGTTTCATATACGATGTGGGGTTCAAGACCGACGTACATCAGATATAAAGTTCTCTTGTTTTTTCTTAAATTTTCCGCTGGACCATTCCCCCGGACCGGATCCGGGGGATAAGATATTGTGTAGAGAGTGTATTCAGGCGCTCGAACGTGTCCATGGGTCTGCAGATAACAGGGATCTATGGGTGCGCGTCTAAGGATCCTAGCAGATTCTTTGACCACTGGTACGCGCCTCATCTCAGCGCCCTTCAGGCGCATCTCTACCCACACTACCCTCTGTCTAGTTGGATGTTGATTTCGCATTCTCTTCGCGTGTACCACCAACAACCTCGATACTATTCCCACTTCTAGACTCGAGCGTATGGGAAATACTTGAAATGTCGGGATACATCACTGGGAAAAGGCTGCTATTCCTGCAGTGTTGGACGGTGCAGTTGTGCAGATCGAGGATGCGGTGATTGTGTCAAGAGGGTGATATGAGGAAGTTGCAGAAACAGGCTGCCAAGGCGAGGAGTCCTTTATGTTTATCTCGAGAGCCCGTTAACGGAGGTTTTCTTGTGCGGTTAGTTGAGATTTTTTGGAAGGATCCTGGTGAAGCGACGTTCTCTGAACCCAGGGATGCTTTGACAGCTAGTACGGCCTCTAGTAGCGGATCTGTTAGCACCACAATTGTTGTGTCGGAAATTTCCAGGCTCGTCGATGACAATTCCATGCCATGATCAATATCACAGCTTGGACTCAAGGACACCTTTCAAATTAAGTCCCATAAAAGATCCCATTTGTGCACAAAGCTCGAATGTACATTACCCTGGCTCGATCTGGAGGAAATTCTTAAAGCTTGTCTTCGCCTAAATACAACGTTGTTCGGGATTCTGCTCAGATTGATTTGGGTCAAGGTTCATGGATGCAAAGTTGCGATTACGAGCTAGATGAACGAAGGAGAGCCGAGTCCTGGGATGACATTCTTGGGCGCGCTCGTGCTGCTGTTCACCAAGGTCATGAAGTCGGTAACTTATTCACCCTCTGCGTTCAAACTTGAAACATCACGATGACCGGAGAGACCTCACTCGCTACAAAAGTCCTCCTTGTCGGTGGTCTCAAGGGGAAGGAATTCGCAATTCATCGGACTGGAATGAGTCGGGATGATTATCGCATCAAGGGCGCACCCGGGATTATGATGACGGCAGGAATGAGGTGCGATGGTGGCGAGTTAAAAAACGATAACATGGACTAGACTTAGGTGGGCAGGAGGTTATGTGCTTACGTTTTATTTCGAATTTGTCCTTATCTATTTTCAAGCAACACACTACTTGTATGCGAACGTCAAGAAGAGCGTAATATGAGAGGTTCGGGAACATGTGTTGGAAGGGAAAGCAGGTATTAGATAAGCTGAATCCTACAGCCCAAATTACATGTCATCAAGCATTTCAAGTGAATAGATGTTGACACCATGGGCCAAATGAGACATAGGAATTTCCAAGACTGCCAACAGGACGAGTACTGTTCGGGTTTCAAAGCCAAGCAACACATATCGGGGAACAATCGGACGACATCCAGGTGCCTCCTTGGCTCCAGGAGCCCACAGTTGGTATGGTGAAATAAATTGCTCTGGTAGTTCCGAGTGCCATTCCTGTTGCAATTGATCAGTGTAATGGCAGCTCTATGTAGGAGACACTTACTAAAGGCACCGAAATTCGTCTACACTTCTCAATAAACTGGCGATCTGCGATGCCGGCAGGTTCAGTGCGGACAAGATTTGGCGAATCATCCTGGCCCAGCTTGCAGTCAGTTAGTTAATAGTATCTATGGGTTTACGTGTTGTATCATGCTCACTGGATGGAGCCATCGGAGAAACTCGATAAACTCCCACAGAGGAATTCTGTTGCCTCTGTACACCAGACAACGCAAATCAAAGTGGCGGAACTCCGAGTACAACCCAGTTACATCCTCAAACGGTAGCACAAACGGGAGCTCCCATACACGCTCAAAAGCAGAAACGATGACTTCATGGACTGCAGGTAGGTTTTCACCAGGATCCGGGACGGTCCATCTTGTTGCCTTTAATGTCACAAAGAGGCTCTGGGAATAATTGAGGACCTGGAGAAGCACTCGTACACCAAGGAGAGTAGATCGGGGTAGAGAGAAGTCTCTTGACCGTTAGGGGTCTTTCAGGAACCCCACGAATGAGGTCTCCAGCATGTGCGGCTGCTCGATATCGTGTGGACTTTCTTCCACTAGAGCCCAGTGAAGATAGCTAAAAACATTGGAAAACATCCCTTGTTCGAGGCCCAGCAGATGCGCAACATGGCAAGGAGCCAGGTCGATGGACCCCAGGTACCGGCGGCAGAAGCATCTGCAATATGCATTACGTGAGGAAGAATGCCAAGAGGGATATCGGCAAGTGCACGGAATTAGAAATGGACAAGTGCACAGTACGGCTCAAGATCTGATCGTCTCCGTGGGGCGGTTCTTCATGTTCTTGGAAAAACCGGTCAAACCTGTGTCGAAGAATGAACTCGGTATCTCTTGGGACATCGTCATCATCCAGGGATAGCTTGGCGTATTCGGAAGGAATTAAGAGAGCGGACTCCCTCAACATTTGTGTGAAGAAAGGATCCGTGGACAACCCACAGCAGGGGTGAACGTGGGCCGCTATATTCACCGACTAGCTTGAGGAGGTTATTATTGCCATAATAATGGAGGAAAATCACTGGTGGCATAGCAGCGTAGTGTGGATGAGATATCTGAAGAGCTTTCCATGGATCGATAATGAGCTTCTTGAACTGGGACCGTGCTGGCTGGTCAAGCAAATCCGGGTTGTCTACAAGCTCCCTCGCAAGAAGGTGCCGGTAAGGAGGATAGCGAGCTGCAAGGTGACCCGCGAGCATGGTGATGTCATCAGTGACCCCCCAATACAGGGCATGCGCACCGAGTCGATGTATCTCTGTGCAAATGGTCTTCAATGTTTTCACTGTCTGAGGTCGTGGTTCTGGGGGCTCTACGATACAAAATATATTCCGGTCTCTCTTTGTATCGCAGAGCCAGGATATGAACCTGCCTCTGAGAACTTTCCGAGTGTTTAATCTTCGGTCACTCAAAGAAAGGAGGTCAGGACACCAGGACACCAAGCGCGACATTCCCAGACGAGCAGCCACTATCATTGTTAGTGAAGTGCATTGCTGAACAATGGAAGACCTACAGGGTTGCCAGGAGTCCCATGTCGCAGGATCATGCACATCAGAGATGGGATCATAAGGATGCACAAGGTTGTCATCGAAATATTCTCCCACTGGGAGAGACTGATACTTTCGAAGGATTTCCAGCACTGATTGAAAGGGGATAGTGAGTAATTGTGATACCAGAGATTTGCGACCCCACCTTCCCCTGTTGACAGGTCTGCGCCACAAGCACGCTCCAGCTCTCGATTACTGGCCATGCTTCGGTCACTATTAGCCAATGGGTTGTCGCAATGCTCGTCCCGACTTACTGCAGTTTCGTTGTTTGCCTAGGTGCGGATGTGGGTGAAAGGCTGTGGCGAGCCGTAGGGACCAAACCGCTCAATCATTCTCATGATCATATCCTGCTAGCCACTGATTCTTTAGTACGAGTAGAACCCCACTTCTTGCTCCTGACAAAGATACCAAAGTTGTTGTCGTGTGTGAAATGCCCATGATGGGTGCTATTGACGGCCGCCTGCCACTCTCAAGTGTTCTTCCTACTGCTCTGGCATCTATGGAATCAAACTCACGCAGATCCTCAAAAGGCTCTGCCTGCCGACCCCCTCTTGGATTTTATCTACACCACCGTTCATGTTAGGTCATGGCCTCCACAAGCCTCGTCCTCGCATAACCATGCTGCATTGATTGGCAGTATAAAAAAAACCTCCAGCCTGGCTTCCAACCAGGGTAGCGTGTGCATCACAAGATGAAAATGAAGATGGCTATGGTGTGTATGTTCCCTCTCAGATTCCAAAGCAGTGTGTAGTATAGGCAGTTTTTGGGGGTCGTGTTCAACCGTTTACATATTTTTAACTGACGTTAACGATAGCGAGTAGAACTTATAACAAGGGAACCAAATCCATGCTCGGATGACAGGATCGTATGGGGACGACGAGAGATAGGCAGGTGAATAGAGGCTTTTTGTTGATCGACGGTGGTGTCTGAGGAACCCTCTGTACTTTGTTAAACAGTCAGAAAGCTAATAAAATCAATTGAATATCTCGCATTTACTTCAAGTGTCAGAGAGGAAGGATTTGACTGCGTACACCAGATGTTTCAGAATGAGAGCGCCACACGGACCATAGACTAAAAAAGGTTACACCAAGTCAACATCTTTTTCCTAGCAGAATGGTGGTGCTCACGAAGGTTTGGTAGGTAACTGATCCTTGTCAAACCCTATCAGTCGTGGGTGTGAGCTGACACATCACTTTTCATTATGAATCTCATTCCGGGTGGGTGCAGTCAAATCCCCGTAAGCCTGGCTACGCGATCTGATTTGGCATCCTTCAGTCAAGGTGCCTATTCTCAATATAAATACAATAAGTTGAGTTGAGGAAATAAAACTATCATGCATTCAGTTACTTACTGAAGAAGCAAGCACACCAGTGCCGCTGATTGATTAGTGGTTCTGTTCCTCTGCACCTCCCTTGATGACTTGATGCTGTTGAAGTTTCGGATATATTCTAGAAATAGACTATGAAGTCATTATGATAATAATAGACTGATCCGTTACTTTCCAGTAACTTCATTCCGTAGTAACTTCCTATGAGTTGCTCTGCATACGATGAGAGTCATAAGTACTTGATAGATTATTCTACATAGTACCAATGACTAGATACTATGTTCCGCAGTACTCCGCAGGCACTACACCGCAGTTAAAAGGAGTCATAAGGAACAATCCATGCAATGCTAGTATTTTATGTAGTATGACTCGTCTATGTTACAATATGTATATAAACCCCATGTAGCAGACCTAAGTTCTGCATCTTGTTCAATCGAACAACTTCTTCACAATTGCCTATCTCTTTGAGTACAACACCTCAATCGATTTAATCGACTTTGACCTCTACTTAACTGACGTTAACCGCTTCATAAATAATATCTGTCTATCCAAACTACCTTACTACAGGTATCAGATAGAAGCTTATTATCTCGGTGAGTAGACCCTACGTTCTCTCCCACTGCGTTTACTGCTGCCCCCAGCAAACAACTCGTTACGGTCATTTCCTCAACAGGTTATGGGCCCCGGTAGCCTTACCGATGGTTAAACCATTATCATCCCCTCTAACCGAGATAGGATGATAGGGCTTTACCTGACAGAGTTATCCTTGTATTTGATCATTGCTGATACGAGAATTTTCTTCTAGAAAGAAATACACTCGACGAAGATATTATGTCTACTAATAATATCGTCGCTGGTTTACCTAAGCTCAATGGGCCAAAGAACTATGCGTTCTGGTCTAGAAGGCTTCAGGATGCCCTAGCCCTCATTTCTGTCACTGGTTCTGACCAGTCCGGATGGACTGTGACAGATCAGAATCTCTCTCCTGCGAATCCTACCACCTTAACGGAGGAGGATAGAAGGAGAGAACAATTGAGAGGTCAGGCATTGGCTGTTATTAATGGCACCTTACCTGATTCCCTGTTACTCCATGGGCATGATGCTCCTGGATTTCTCTGGACTGATTTGAAAACCCGCTTTGGGACACCTTCTCCTGCCGCGGTGTATTCAATTCTCCAAAGAATGTTGCGAAAGCGCATTTCAGGAAATCAAGATCCAGCAATGGATCTAGCTGAATTGAGAACAATGGCTTCTCAATTAGAAACAGCTAAAGTAAAATTGCCAGAAGTTCTTGGCGCGATGATCGCTTTGAACGCATTACTACCGGATTGGAATGCAGTGGCCCAAACAACATTGGCGAATAATCACGATGTTGTAGATATGACCTGGGAGGTAGTTCAGCAGGCTATAAATGCTGAGTGGTCAAGACGTGAAGGGTCAAGACCTAACATGTCTAACCCCCAAGCATCTTTCGCCGCTACCACCAACTACCAAACTCGCCCTCAGGGCAATATCCCCAGGACTCGCCCTGGACCACCCTGGAACCGCTTCCACCCTGGAGGCGATACCAGGGCCCAGCCTGCGAGAGGTCCTCACCACCCTGCCAATCCGAGTGGGCAGCCCCCTCAGCCTTCTCCTCCTACTCCTACCTGGATTAACATCCAGAAGAAGAAGAAGAAGCCCAAGAAGCGCCAGGGTAAACCCCAGGCCCACATGGCGGAAGCCATGGCGGGCTTCGCCGCTGCCACGGAACCGGTGGTCCGTCGCTTCACTAGTCCGGGGATGACCCCCTTCGACCTGATGAGGCACATGGACGCGCCTCGACCCGTTCCCGCTCCCACTCCTCCGACCACTCGTGTATTAGTGAGTGAGAGACCAAAACCGCTTACTTGGGTTAATCCCAAGAAGGTCCAGCAGGCACGAGAGAATGCTTGTGCTGAGCTCGAGAAAAAGGTGCGTGCTGAAGCACGAAACTTATGTTTCACCGCCCTCCTCGAAAACTCACTGCGGATCCAACAGGTGACCACCTGGCGCGACCGCGTCACTGGTCCTTCGCCCATGCAAATGGTGAAGAAACGTGCCCTCGATCATTACAATCGACGGATGCATGAGGTCTCTCACCCCCGCACCCCGAAAGGACGATCGGTGACACCGCCCGGTGCACCTTCGGTTCCTTCTGGTCACCCCCCAGGTTGTACCTGTGAGGGACACATGAGGGTAAGCAAATGGTTCACTAAAAATAGTAACCCCGATATTAACGCGACTCGTGTCCGCTTTTCCTTTCTCTTACCCATTGGTTCGCCTTACACCTTATTGGTTTCTCCCAAATTTGGGACAAAAATTAATTTGGCTATGCACCATGTGGTAAAGATCCCAAGCATAGACTCCGTTGCCCGGGGCGACTCGCTTGAACCAGGAGAGGTTCAGCCATTCTACCTTCCTCCTCGGGAGGAAATAGTAGCTCCGGCCGTCAGGACCTACGAAGAGGAATTTCCTCCTCTTCCTCGGGCCTCCCCTCCTACGGAGCATTTCCAGAGTAAGAGATATTCTCTTACTCAGAAGAACAAGACCACTGATAGGCGTCCTGCCACACTTTCAGTGTTGGTAGACGAAGCCTTCAAACGGCTTGAGAGCGAGAAGGAGGTCGATGACCTCATGGCGCCGGCTCAGGATGTCGCCTACGACATCCGCGACCCCAGGAACCCTGCAAACGTCGCAGGACCCTCTTCTGGGCCTCTCCCGAAGTCTCCGAAGTCCGATCCCTTTGCTTTGGCACCTCAATCTGAGGTGTCACTCGGACTTTTGTCGACCGACTACGGGAGCGACTTCAAGAAGAAGGGAGGAGCTGGGTACGTGATCAATTCGATCTCAGATACTCTTACTAACCCTGATACACAGTCCTGTCACCAATATGCCGACCGGCCGTCTTCGCAAGAAGAAGGGCAAGGGCAAGGGGAAGGGACGTCGGGGGCCGGGCATATAGATACGCTATCAGGATCTTTAGGATCCCATAATAATGTATTTTCATGCGAATCAATGAATGAGAAGTGTTTTAACACTTCTTAATTTTCTTGTTTCTCCACGCGCATGCCTGATCAGTATTTAAGAGTACCGGATCAATTTAGATCTCGATCATGAAGCAATGATCAAAGCATAACGCCACTAGAAGAATATAGTGACGTATGGTTATTAGACTCAGGGGCATCATGTCATTACACCCCTTATGCGGAAGACTTCATTAACTTCGAAGAACTCGAAGTTTCGATCCCAATTAAGACTGTAGGAGCACAAAGCCCCTACCTTAATGCGGTTGGTCTTGGTGCAGTTATGCTTAAGCATAGAGTCTATAATGGGAAGACTGACAGCATTCAACCAACGCAGATATTAATATATCCAGTCTTCCTTTTGAAAGGAACCTCTGAACGACTAATGTCAGTGGGACAGTTATGCCAAGATGGCAAAACTGTTAGAACAGATGCCAACGAATCAGTAGTAGTTGATAGCGAAGGAAATGCTATTCTTCAAGCATATCCTTCAGCAAGTCGCAACACTACTTTACATTTTGTTAATACAAAAATTGTACACTCAGAACAAGCAGCTATGACTGCGGATCCGATCGTTGGCTACAAAGTTGTACATGCGAGATTAGGACATCCCTCTAATCGTATCCTCAATCACTTTGAGAAAAATACGATTGGGTTTACTCCGGTGCGGATCCCCGAGCAAAAACCAGTCTGTGATGGTTGTGCCAAGGGAAAGATGCACCAGAAACCCTTTAAAGAGAACCCTATACGCGCAAAGCGTCCATTCGAAAGAATACACTCGGATTTAGTTGAACTTCCGATTCTTTCTTACCATAAATTTGAATGGGTCATGACCATAATGGACGACTTTTCCTCTCATGGATGGATTCGCTTCCTCCATAAG
Source organism: Chlorophyllum brunneum (assembly GCA_963576785.1). Classification (NCBI taxonomy): domain Eukaryota; kingdom Fungi; phylum Basidiomycota; class Agaricomycetes; order Agaricales; family Agaricaceae; genus Chlorophyllum; species Chlorophyllum brunneum. Next base: position 3,033,557 of record OY756143.1, on the reverse strand, counting down.
AAATCAGAAGCAGCAGAAGAAATGAAAAATTTCATTGCCTTAATTCAGACTCAATACGAGACTAAATTAAAATATCTCTGCACTGATAGAGGAGGAGAGTATGCAACTGACGAGTTGCAATCTCATTTGCGCTCATTAGGGATTATACATGAGACTAGTGCACTGCACATACACCAACAAAATGGTGGAGCGGAACGCTTGAACCGAACCCTAATGGATAAAGCAGAAGCCATGCGGCATCATGCTTGTATTCCTGATGGTTGGTGGGAGTTTTCTATAGATCATGCAATACATATCTATAATAAAACACCGGTATCACGGCTCATGTGGAAAACACCTTATGAAGTGTTGAATCAGAAGATTCCAGACATCTCCAAAGAGAGAGTCTTTGGCTGCGGTGCTTATGTCTTTCTCCCAAAAGAGATAAGAGACAATAAACTGACAGCGAAGTCAGAACTCATGATTTTCCTTGGTTGGACATCAGACAGGAAAAATTATCGTTTCATGAGGCACCTAAATGGAAATGTAATCTATACATCTCCAACAGCCGTATTCAGCGAAGAACACTTCCCTAAATGTGTTGGGAAGAAGCGAGAAGAACGGATGAACCAACCATCATCTTCTACTTCTCGAAGTATACCTTCGGAAGTTATTGTCTTCCATGCTCCAGATCTATCTACTGGTTTACCTATTGATAAATCACCAAGTCCTATTCCCCGAACTTCTACCGGAAGTTCTCCGGAAGATAGAACTTATAGATCTGTACATGGACGAATTCCAACTCCTTTCCCTGAACCTAAAAAGAATAAAGGAAAGGGAAAAGCACCAAATATTGATACCGATGTTCAGGAGGAGTGGGATGGTATTGTGCAAAATATTCTCTCTCCACCAAGAGAAGCACAAATACCAGAAGACAATGACAGTGATGGATTATTATATGCTGATCCACCTAATCACCCTGAAGGTCCAAACCATCCGCCTTCTCAAAGAGATGATCCGGATGTACAACCATTCATACCCTATACCCCTGTCGAAGATGATCGGGATACTGGTCCTTCTGTACTCCGAGGTCACTCGGATCAAATACCGGTTCCTGAAATACCTCAGAGACTGCAAAGAACCAGAAAAGTACCTGAACGTCCAGGAAACTTCTATGGTTCTACAAAGCATCCGACCAAAATACTCCAGGACTATGAGATGTTCCAACCTCCTAAGTCGAAATTAACAAGTTCTACAAGTAGACTGGTTAGACAAATTCGATCAAAGGCTTCCAAACCTGGAATAATTGATAGACGTTCTCAGCATGAAGCTTCTACATTAGAAGACTTATGCAGAGAAGAAGGAGTAGGGATGATCGATTATCTGTGCGCTCAAAAAGTCGAATCACCATTAGTTCCTATTTCTTTCAAGGATCTAAATCGACTACCATCAGAAGAGAAATCTAAATGGTGGAAAGCGTGCTTGGAAGAGTTAAATTCACTCAAAGAAAGACATGTTTATGAATTAGCTAAACTTCCACCTGGAAGAAAAGCTGTCAAAAATAGATGGGTCTTTACACCCAAATCAGATGGTCGATACCATGCTCGACTAGTAGCAAAAGGATTCTCTCAGATAGAAGGAATCGATTACGATGAACTATTTTCACCAGTAGTCTGTTATGAGACAGCACGACTCATATTTGCAGTCGCTGCCCTCAACGATTGGGAGATGCTCAGTTTAGATGTTAAAACTGCTTATCTCTACGGAAAACTGGATGAAGAACTCTATATGGAACTTCCAGAAGGTTTCAATACAGGTCGTGGTAATCTGGTTTGGAAATTAAACTGAGCCATTTATGGATTAAAGCAATCTGGACGACAATAGTGGAAGGAATTGACTAAGTCAATAACCGACCTAGGATTTGTCCGATCCAAACTAGATGCTGGAGTCTATTATTACTACGACCCTGAAACCAAAGAGCTTATTATAGCTCTGGTCTATGTAGATGACTCAATGTTTGTCGGAATTAGAGGCTCTAGACTTCTACATGAGAAGCGAGCACTCTTTATGAAGAAATGGGAATGCCAAGACCTTGGTCCAACCAAAGAGTTTCTTGGTATGAAAATTTCGCGAAATCCTATAAACCGATCAATCACCCTAGACCAAATGGATTATCTAGGAAAAGTACTTGATCGATTTAATATAATTGGAAAGGAAGAAATACCATTACCGAATGGATTTATCTTCGAATCCAATACAGGAAAAGCGACACCTGACTTCATAAAGAGGTATCAACAATTAGTAGGATCAGTTATGTATCTGATGATAGGCAGTCAGCCCAACATAGCTTTCGCCACTGTCAAATTATCACAACATATGACCAATCCCACTAAAGCGCATTATAATGCAGGCTTACATTTGCTAAAGTATCTTAATGCTACTCGCAAATATAGAATTGGCTATAATGGAAGTTCTATGCAAGGCCTGAATGCCTTTTCCAACTCTGATTGGGCTGGTGATCCAATTAGTCGTAAATCTGTAACTGGATATTTCTGTTTGTTAGCCAGCGGAGCTATCACTTGGTTAAGTAGGAAACAGAAAACTGTTGCATTATCTTCCACTGAAGCCAAATATATGGCTTTGTCAGATTGCAGTCGACAACTCGTTTGGACTGTCAATTTGTTGGAAGAAATTGGTATCCAATCATTAGCCCCATATCTCTTCGGTGATAATGAGGGTTCAATATTTTGGGCCAAGAATCCAGTAACAGAAAAACAATCAAAACACGTCGACGTCAAATACCATTACATCCATGATTTGGTAGAAGACGGAAAGATTGAAATATTCTCTGTGAAAGGCACTGAAAATCCTGCCGATATTCTCACAAAGAATTTAGACAAAATTAAATTCAATCTATTCCGACCTTGCCTTGGCTTGACATTTGAGTAATTAAAACTCTATATCAATACAGAGCAAGGAGGAGTGTTGAAGTTTCGGATATATTCTAGAAATAGACTATGAAGTCATTATGATAATAATAGACTGATCCGTTACTTTCCAGTAACTTTATTCCGTAGTAACTTCCTATGAGTTGCTCTGCATACGATGAGAGTCATAAGTACTTGATAGATTATTCTACATAGTACCAATGACTAGATACTACGTTCCGCAGTACTCCGCAGGCACTACACCGCAGTTAAAAGGAGTCATAAGGAACAATCCATGCAATGCTAGTATTTTATGTAGTATGACTCGTCTATGTTACAATATGTATATAAACCCCATGTAGCAGACCTAAGTTCTGCATCTTGTTCAATCGAACAACTTCTTCACAATTGCCTATCTCTTTGAGTACAACACCTCAATCGATTTAATCGACTTTGATCTCTACTTAACTGACGTTAACCGCTTCATAAATAATATCTGTCTATCCGAACTACCTTACTACAGGTATCAGATAGAAGCTTATTATCTCGGTGAGTAGACCCTACGTTCTCTCCCACTGCGTTTACTGCTGCCCCCAGCAAACAACTCGTTACGGTCGTTTCCTCAACAGATGCACCATACGCAAGTTCAAATATATTTTTGTGAGTTGAGATATAAACTGAAAATGGGCTTCTGGTCTTGGGACTATGGTTTTTCAGATAGAAATTCAGACATGTTAACCATAAGAATCACTAATGGGAGGTAATACCAGTTTTATGACAGCATGTGTGCATAGAATGGGCCCAGCTCCAGCGTATGGCTGGATTGCCAGTGTAGGTTTACGTGCAAGCTGGTAGGCCCGGATCTATCAGGTTCTGTGTGGTGTAGGCAAGCAAGTAATAACGACACTCAATATACAGCCACTACTATCTGGAACTAATCTTAACTGATTAATTGGCGGCCCTGCTCCGATGGCTTGATCTCTTGTGGGCACTAATCAATGGTTAAACCAAAATGGGATTCTGTGCTGGGAAATATGGTCATTTCTAGAGATTTGGAAGAATTGAGTCAGAATAGAGATGAGATTAAGTTACTTCGATAATCAATTTGAGAAGTTTGATAACATCAGGCCAGCATTGGAATGGGAGGGGAGCCAAGGCACCAGGACAGAGGCATAAATATATGTAGAGGTTGAGAAGAGAGGGGATGTGCTGATTATGGGCAAGTTGAACCTCAAATCTATTCTACTCAATAACACATCAGAACCTATCTGGCTATGATAGGAGGTAGTACCAGTCACTGAGAGAATCCTAGAGAATGGTGTTTCCAACATGTGTTCCTATATAAACTGGGTGGCATATGGCAACATTATCAGCTTTCTGTGTCGGAAACTTTCAGGCTGGTCGATGACAATTCTGTACCATCGACAACATCCCAACTCAGACCTCAAGAACACGTTTCAAATGTAGCCTCCATGACAGATTAGCTGGGTCCTTGTGCAGAAAGATCCAAATGTACATCACCATATGTGTTGTTCATGGTTCTGCTCAAATTGCAAGCTTAGGATTATGAGTCAGATGAAGGAGGGAGAGTCAAGACCTAGGATGATATTCTTTGACATGTTTGTGTATCTGTTGACCAAGATCTTGACATCAGTACATGATCCATCCTCTGTATTCAAACTTGCAACATCACAACAACAGGAGACTACACTTGTCATACAAGTCTGCCCTGTCAGTAATCCAAAGGGAAAAAATTTGCAACTCATTGGGATACAATGAGTTAGGATGATTATTGCTCTAAGGTGTACCCTGGATGTGATGATAGCATGAATGGGGAGGTGCAGTGGTGGCGAGTTGCAGAAATGAAACAATGACATACCCTAGTGTAGGCAGTTGCTTATGTGTTTAGGTTTCATTTTGAAGCCCTCTTTATCTATTTTCAACAATACACTAATTGTATGCTAATGTTGAGGGGGACACAACATGAGAGGTTCAGGAACAACATCTGATGGAAGGGATTTAAGGAAAAGCATAGAGGAGTAGAATCCTACAACCAAATTACATGTTGTCAAGCATCTCAAGCAAATAGATATCAACAGAACCCAGAAAGAGGTCATCCTTTAGGTGTCTTAAGAGGACTAAGACTGTTTGGGATTTCAAAGCCAAGTAGAAGAATTATGCTGTTAGCTCCAGTAGACTACAGCCATGATAACCCTCCCAGTGGTATTTTGAATTGAACTTCCTGTGATAATTGATCAGGGAAATTCAAGGTCTATATAGGAGACACTTACTAAAAGCATCAAAAATCTTCTACACTTCTCAATAAACCAGCAATCTGCAATGCCGGCAGGTTCAGTATGAACAAGATTTGGCGAATCATCCTGGCCCGGCTTATAGTCAGTTAGTTAACAGTGTCTATGAGTTGACATGCTATATGGTACTCACTGAATGGAGCCATTAGAGAAAGTTAACAAACTATTAACAGTGTCATCAGTTATCATCACCTTCTACCACCACAACCATAATCAAACCTCAAGAATTCTTGACTTGTATGTAACAGATGGTGGGGTAAAAGATTTACTTGAATGTCACAACAGATGAGGGATCTCACATGAAGGGATTGTGTTAGAAGATATTAGTGTCAAGGTAACCTTGCCTAACCACGTACACCATATCTCATGAAGGCTGGGCAGGTTACTATTCTTCATCAAGTTCTGTATCAGGAGTATCTACATGATGAATCTTGTTCTGAGTAAGTGTAGTTAAGACCTTGTGGGCCAGGTCACACAATTTGTTTTGGCATCCTTGAGTCAAGGTGTTTATCCCTATTGTGGATACAATCAGGATGAGAAAATAAAACTACTATACACTCAGTTATCACTGGTGATAATGCAATACCTGCTGAAGAAGCAAACATACCATCCCAGCATAGCCCATTGATAGTAGCACTCTTCCTCTGGTCCTCTCAATGATATGCAAGTCGAGTGCAATAGAGCCTATCTATCTATCTACAATGATCATTGACAGGAGATAGTACCAGTCACCGAGGGAGGTGTATAGAACTGTATTGCTAATGTGTGCAGACAAAATGTTTGGTGATAGTGTATGTTTGTGCATAGAATAGGTGTAGTTGCAGCATATAGTGAGATTGCTATCTTGGGTCTGAAGACAATAGCACAGCCACCTCAGTACTCCCTTCCATGTTCACCTCACTCACACTCATCAAATTAGAGATATTTTTAGATATCACCCTGGTCAGCACTGGTACATTTCTATCACTTCTTACCCTCCTTCCTGACTTAGTTCAATCCAGAAAGTCCAGCATTTTATCTCTATTCTGCCACTCTAAGGTTGGACCACAAGTTAACCACCAGTCTCTCCTCCCCATTCCCCCAAATCTTCCAATGCAGGTGATTATCCAATGGGACTATGGACATAATAAACCAGCACTCCTTTATACTTGGTCATTGCATAGTACCCATGTACTTAGAAGGCAGTTTTTTCAGTGTTATAATACAGAGATTAGGGGTTATAGATGGACATATATATATTGAGTGTATAATACTTTTTTTCCATTAATCTTCCCAAACTAGGACATGGCAATTACTATTGACCCAGTGAACATTTCGGAACTGCATTTTTGTTACATGGTCCATATTCATTCAAAGACTATACCAGGGCTCGTTGGGATCTAGGTAAAAAGACATTCCTGAGCCCAAGGATTCTTTGACTGCCTAGTTCTGGATCTGTTATCTTCTAAAAAAAACTTCTTGCTGAGCTTTACATCTGGCTGTATGCATATCAAAAAAATTGGGCATACTTCTTCCTGACTCCTCCAACTATACGTTCAAATCAATTTAGGCATGCTGGGAGTAGGGAGTAGAGCTATTATACCCGGTGCACAAATTAAACCTCATCTTCTCACTCATGGATATGATGACTGATAATGCATACTCAGTTTCCATGTATACTCTGCCATTGCTGAAGCATAATACCAATATTAGACCAGTGTAGGCAGTTAGTTGATGTTCATTGCAAACTTGTCTTATTCTATATCTAACAAATACACTACTTTGCTAACATTGAGAGCACAAGATGGGATGTTCAGGAACAACACATGTCAGAAAGTACCAAAATGGAGCGTCCTTTGCTATCACAAATTACATGTCATCCAGCATCTCAAGTGAATAGATATTGACACTAGAACCAATGCAAGCATCCCAATAACCTTTTCTGTGCTTTTCCAAGACTATGAACACAACTAATACTGTTTGAGATTCAAATCCAAGTAATGCATATTGGGGAACAATGGGCTCTTGCTTCGCTCCAGGAGATGGCCATAGCACTGATGTCAATCCCGGTGGTAACAATTCCTATGACAATTGATCAATTAAATGTCACAACCCCGCATAAGCAACTCTTACCAAAGGCACTGCAAATCCTCTACACTTCCCAATAAATTGGGGATCCGCAAAACCAGCAGGCTCAGTGCAAACAAAATTCATTGAATCACCCCCACCCAGCTTTCAAGGACTCGGTCAACAAAAAAATATACAGTTTTTACATTTTGTCATGACAACTCACCAAATGCAGCCATTGAAGAAACCTAATGGATGAATTCTATTACTTCTGTATACCAAACAACAAAAATCAAAATTGCAAAACTCGGGGTACAACACAGTTGCGTCTTCAGAAGGTGGCGGAAACGGGAGTATCCATACACGGAACAAAGCAGAAACAATGGGTTTCCAAACTGCATCCAAGATTTCGCGAGGATTTTCCAGGGTCTATTTCTTTGCCTTTAGCGCAGTAAAGAGGCTCCGGGAATAACTGAGGACCCGGAGGAATGCTCGTACACCAAGGAGAGGAGATTGTGGTAAAGAGAAATCTCTTGACCGTAAGGGATCTTTCAGGAATTCCATGAACGAGTGTTCTAGGGTATAATTTCTCCCAGAGATGTCTCGACGGTCTTGCACTACAGCCCAGTGAATGTGACCAAAAGCATTAGAGAACGTTTCTTGGACGAGACCAAGGAGATGGCCAACATGGGTGGGAATGGGGCTAATATCCCTCAGGTACGCATAACAGAAGCACTCTGCAATACGTATTGCATCAGGAAGAACGTCAGGTGGAAGGGTGGAAAGAGCATGGTAATAGAAGTGATCAAGTGCACGATAGGGCCTAAGATCAGAAGGTGAGGGACAGCTGTTCATATATGTCAAAACGTCTCCAGTTGTGTTTGTGGCATTTCACCGGCATACGGTATTCCCCATTGCCATTACGTCATCGAGGCTGCTCGGCGCAGTCTTCATATAACCCATCCTTCACACACCCTCTCCTCACCATGTCTCCAACAGCCCAAGTTCTCTCCGAACAAACCGTCCAGGACGCTTTCCACAGCTACCTCAAATCCTCCCTCACCCACGCCAAACTCGAGAGACTCTTAGATGCCGATGTATTAAGTAGCGCTGAAAGTGATTTAATGATCACCGGTACGTCTCTATCACTTCTTTTGTTGCCTTGAATCTGATCCCCACCCACAAGGTCCTGCGTTGTGTCTTTACTTTGCTGCTCTACGGTGTACGACAAATCCACCATCAGTCCCTCTACCTCGTTCCACCAAATCCTCAAATGCGGGTACTCAACACATGGAATTATCTTATCAAAACTGTCCTCCCGCATTCATCTCATTCCTCCAAACATGGTCTCAACATGTCCCAAAAATCCAATCCCTAATCCCCGAACACCAACACGATCTCGCACGTCTCATATGTAACCTCCCACCCATCAGTAGTCCTCTCAACCCAACTCTTCATCGTATTTCTGCGGAACTGCGTTCGGTTGCTTTGGAAATTAGTCAAAGAAGGTCTTTTCAGGATAGGTATGCTGTGTCTTTACAAGCTGCGCTTGATTCGGGAGAGAGTAGATGTGAGAAACGCGCGACTTTGTTTGTGCCTCCACCGGTTTATGAACCCGAATCGCCTACACTTACATCACACCACTCTTTATCGTCACGTACACCATCATCATCACGTACACCATCACCAACTACAATCCTCTCCCCCCCAATCGAATTCATCCGCGAAACCCTCTACGCCTCTCTCGCAGACACACTCTCCCTCACACCCTCACTAAAGCCTCTCCTCTCTTCAAATCCACCAAAAGCTTACTTTGCTTCTCTCTCTTTATCAATTCTTCACATCTCAACTCGAAATATAGATTTCGAAACTCAAAGTGTTATTGGTGTATTGGGCACAACGTTGAGTGTGGATGAATGTCCAGAAGAATTACAAAAGTTTATGAGAGAGTTGATTGGGATTGGGGAAGAGGGGAGAGAAATTATAGATGGTGATGATAGATATGCGATGGAAGTTCTTCAACGCGGAGATGATTTGGAACAAGAAAGGGAAACTACAATGGAGAGAGTTAAGAGGATTTTACTCTATGGTGTTCAATCTCAATCAAGAAATGACGATGAGAGAACAGTGATGTTTGCTAATAGAATTGGGGAATTGGCACTGGGGATGATGAAGTTGTCGGCCTTTAGAGAAAGACAGGATGGGGTGTTTAGAGTTTTAGCTGGAGTTCGGTAGTTGATAGTTACTCTTGTGCAAATTCACACAAAAATTTATTTATTCATTTATTGCCCATTCTTCGGCTGGTTGGAACTTTAATAAGATAATTTACTCTCGACGCCGTCTTTAACAGCGATCCATGAAGGTCGACTCGTAAGTTCCTTGAACCATCTTGTACAAAAATCAGAATCTCATATCCGATGTTTCACAAAGAATGACTTACCGAGCGACGTTGGGTCTTTTTGAGAAAAAATCGACACCGGTTGCTGGGAGTGCTGAACCGAATGGGACGTGGAATAAATCTGCTAGAGTGGGTTGCTATTATAATTTGTGGTTATAAGATTATATATGTGTGTTAACAAGGGAAACGTACATTCCCAGCAAGGTATTTCTGTTTACCCAATATCCTCTCATAAACATCCAATTCCGGTTCAAGCGCCCTAACACCTTCTTGAAATACAACTTCATTCGTATTTCCCAATCCTCTCGCCCTAACACCCCTTCATTATAGTGATATTTGAAATTAAAAAAAAAAGGGTTACTCACGGTTTTATAACTTTTTCAAATACTACTTTCACGGCTTGGGGATCGAAGATGGATGTTTCGACGGAAGCGGCTTGTTCGAATAATGCCATTGCTTTGAGATCGGTGGGGATAAGTTCTGGGCCTTGCTTTGACCATTTTGTAGCTACGTAGCGACAGATGGCGCGACTTTCGTATAAAATAAACCCATCATCGTCCTATATGTATATTATATTACAATAATTTGAGTGAGGAAGGGAACGTACTATGATAGGCGCATGACCAAAAGGTTGTTTCTCGAGATACGCAGGCGTTTTATGTTCGCCTGAAGATCGATCGAGTTCGATAAACTCGAATGGGACGAGTTTTTCGTGCAGGATTTGAGCGACGCGGCGCGTAGCTGTTGATTTTGAAAAACCATAGAGTTTGAGAACCATTTGTGAATGAGTGCTCTTGTTGGTAGGGGGAGGAGGGAAGTGATCGGAGCTAGAGAGAGATAGAGCGACATCTTATATCAAGACCCATGGGTTTTGTAATCTTGCGAACCCTTCGATAATGACAAATCCCGGTTAGATACTATAATTGTGTTATGTGGCCCGGTGTCATGAGAAGTGATGCAACGAGGGGAGAGAGGGTCGAGGTTTGGTCTAGTTCCTTCCGGATTGTGTGAACATACTCTATATTCAAGTTGCGCTGGATAAGCTTTGCTCCCATACTCATGCTGTCGTTATAACAATACCACCACACACTGCACCCGTATGATTATCGACTACTAATAACTTACCTATTAATACACCAACATCGATTTATCCGTTCTATGCGACTCTGTTAACCGATAAATTGTAAGAAAAAGAGTAGAATTGATATCGATGTTGTCATTCACGGCGTCTGGAAAATACCATTCTGCCATGTATGCGGGGTAAATACCATGTAGAACCGAATCCGAAATCGGAACATTAGAGAACTGTACAACAGATCTTATGAGCTCCTTTAAGGAGTCGATCTTTGATAAAGTTCCTTGTTCGTATCGCAGCGGGAGGGGCATAGGAGCGGCTGGTCGTATCTTCATTAGGAGCCATCAAATACTTTTTCCGGGATGAGGAAGGGGACGACGAACTCTGGGCTTCTCTCTCTACGGGTTGTTCGTAGTTGCGTTCGGAATATTCTTCCGAGTGTGAACCCTTGATAGATCCAAATGTTTGTTGTAAAGGTCGTGGGAAAAATAAGTTGTGATTTGCGCCCTTCACACCTGCGCTTTTTCCAGCTTCGAGACGGGTTGGAAGGTCGTGGCCTGCTCTTCATTGTTTTGAACTGGCGGTCACGGTGCGAGGTATTCGACTGACGAAACATCGCTGCGGACCTAGGCGACCTCTTGTTCCACTTCCGACTCTCAAAAGCTCAGGCAGAACCACCCACTTGGTTGTTTGGCGTTCAAAGAGCGGCGGTAAACAGAGCGTATCTGTGGTTTCGATCTGCCGACCAAGGTGAGATCACGAATCCTTTTGGTGGTAATCCTAAGACTAGAAGTCACAGCGAGAGCCGCTTGTTGGTTCCCCCTCCCCTTTCGATTTCACTCGGTACTGCGCACCTGGTTTCCTTCCGTGTTCTTGCCAGCATCCGAACCGCCGTGCATATATTCGAGTGCTTCGTCCGTATCCAAGCGCCTCACTCGTGACTATCCCGATTCATGTCGTAACCAGCGACCGTCCTGCCTTCTGAAAGGCCATGTTCGTTCTTTATTGATCGTAACCCCTCCTCCCTCTGCAATAGAGGCAATGAGATGGATCACAACTTGCATGCAATTCTTGATCCCACAGTTCGTGGTTGTTATCGTCGCAACTGTCACTGCAGAGTTCGCTGCATTGTACCATAATTCTGCTGCTTTGATTGCGTTTTCCGAGAACATTCCGTCACAATCAATAGCAGGAATGTAGGGAATACATGTCCGCCGTTACATCTCGAGCGATCCAAAGGGGCAGTTCCGTATGTTATTTCGCTAGATAAGACTTAGCTTCGAAAAATCAGCTTCACGTTCGACCTCGCGACCCATTCCATGAAATATTCGAGTATTGACAATGATGCAAAGTGTGGAAACCAGGCTACATCAAAGTGAGAACTTGGGTTGAGAGTGGAGTCCGCATAACGACATACGGTATAGCAGAGAATCGCGACTCCTAACATTTGAGTTAATTTGACGGAATTATGGGGCATTGGGTTCAAGCACTTACCCTCCCAAATGCCGTCATAAACAAGTGCACGGAGTGAATTGCTGTTTGGATTAGGATACTAATCCATCGTCCAAGAAATATATGGCTCCTCACCAAGAAGGCAAAGAAAGTAACGTCCTCCGTCTGATTTGAAGCGTTTCAAGACATCCCCAGAGCACTGATACGGACTCGCAAACGTGTTGAAAGTAAACATCAAAATATTGAACATGTCCCAGCATACCTTGGTTTTATCAAATAAGCCAAAGATAGTTATCTGATAGAGTTTATGAAGAACTTACCAGGGCGACAGCCATCAGAAGCATGTAAGAAATCGGCTCTGGATTCGTATAAAAGAACAAACATTCACGAATTCCTGGAAAAACACCGAAAAAACCTAACAAGTCCATCAGCTCGAGTTCATGACTTGAAGAAAAAAACGTAACTTGGGAGTTTGGCAACTTCAAAAGCGGTGGATATGACTACTGTGATGAATGTTATCGTAGATACTGCTACGATAGCATAAGTTATCTGGCGGTTGAAATCCCACAAAGATCGTATCCGGTAGATTACGACTCCTGGTTTTTGTTTGTTGTTAATTAATTCGTAATCTTGGTTTATGTGTGTGTTCGTTTTTGACGGACCTTCTGTACCAACCATAGAAATGTTTAGGAAAAGAGTGACTACGACAATCCAGTGGCGACAGCTGATAGTAGGTGATTACGAATTCAAGCTGTAAGGCATATTATCTGGGAACTTACTCCTGTTCGAAATCGTATTAAGCAAAATGGGTAGGTTATGGTAGGTGATAATATACTCACTTGGGTATCCATATGAAAGTTGAAACCCCCGGAGACTGGTGTTACGTGTATAGGTTAACAATGGGTAGATTCCTTATGAGACTTACCTGCAGCAGTATACATCACAGAAATCTCAGTAGTATACCGTCCCAGGAGAAACATCAATTTAACTCCCGTCCGTTGTCGAAAACGCAACCAAATATCCATCAATTCCTCGTCAAAGTTGAGGACATGATCATAAACCAAGCACGATAACGCAATAGCTAATTAACTCGAACTATATAATTCTAGTTGACAAGTAATGATGTTAACAACTCACCATTTAGGTATCGAGCTCCCAGAATGGCACCTTCCAAGCTAATGACGGATTCAAGAAGTGACATTAGGTTTGTGTGGAAGGTGTAGGATGCAGCATGGGGTGATTGGGGTATGTACGATGGGGGATTTTAAATCCAGAAAGGCATTCCAAGATCAGATGTGCATGATGAGTCGAAGCATGCCTTGGAGTCCATCTCTTGATGAGATGCCATCAAGTTCCACTTTGCGCGCATTTTTACGCCAAGATGCATGTATTTAATACAGTATTCTACTCATGACTCGGGATTTATCTAACTGTTTATACTGACGTGCGAGTTCCCCATGTCGAGATTGAATATTGAATATTATTACAAACTGCGCAGTTTGTCGAAACTTGCCCGTAGCAGCAACACAGCATCATCCTCTCCACATCAGAAGGTTCTGAAATTCGAAAATATGGTGATGCAAGTTATCTTTATGTCGTGTATTCATGGACTCCAAAATTGTGACCTCATTCACACGCAGTGTCTGGAAACGTGAAGAAGATAATGATGATGGTTGCGCGTTGTGAGGTAACATCAACCGTAACGATTCAGATGGTAGGAGTCCAACCTTTTCATAGCACCCTCGGCGTAATCTCTGTTTCGATAACTCCTGACCAAACACTTTCCTCACCCTGGTTTGCATGACCCTAAACCCTCGGACCACCGACAGTTATGATACATAGAGGCTCTGACGAAGACCTTTGGTACCTGCCCCGCGGTGGGCCTTCGCGAGCGCCACCGTTGTACTAGGAATCGCCCTGGTGACCTTGTGAACGACACCTGGTGAAAGGATTAATATCTATATTGACGACGAAGAGGACGAAATGCGCCGTCCACCCGCTAGAACCACTATAACTCATACGTTCCAAGATGATTCGGAGCATCAGTGGGGTGGGTTAGCTGAAGACAATATCTCGCAATCTCGAGTTCGAGAATGTGCCTTCGAATCATTGCGAGCGCAGATTAGAAGCAAGCTCATCATTCAAAACCCACTTTGCTCTCATGGGGTTCGTGAACCTGTCCCTCTCCCGATGGCCCCATCTCCTTGTCACACGTGGGGGGTTCGTTTGGTGGTGGTTGGCATTCAATATTGGAGGAAGGTGACGGTGACAGTGGTGGTGTGGAATTGACGAGAATGAAGGTCTCCGGTGTACCAGGTACGGTTGAAACACCACTCCACCAATAGTTGAGGGAAATATATTTAGAGAGGGTCAAACTCCGTTCCTGGGGTAGACAGTGGTGAAGGTGCGAATCAGTAAATAACAACACAAACGCACCTAGCAATGCTGTCCCAGCACTCGGTCCTTCCTTCCTAATACTTTTTCCAGGCATATAAGCACATGTACGTAAAAAGCTATTCTCCTAGCGTCCTTATAATCCCAAGTTCGTACACATGAGCCTTCACCCAACTCACCCCGATCTGAGTTGACTTGCGAATGACTTCACTGAGTTTACCCGTAGGTTGACGTCCGCATTTACTTGGCATACTCTACACAAATCAGTTGTCATTATCGAGATTTGAGAGGACCGAATGAAACGTACCATAGCCTCAATAGCACCACTCCCATTTCCAAGGTACTCCAACCCAGTTGAAATACCAGGTGGGGGTAGGATAACATACAGTCGGACCTCAGGCAGTCCAACATATTCCTTCAACTTCTTCAGTGTAACCTTCATCATCGCTTTCCTCTCATCCATTGTGACAGTTTTCCCGTTGTGCAGGCCTTCCGCCGCTGCCGCGCTGTGTTGTTCGTGCGTAGAACGTTTGTTTGGTGGGGTTTTGAGGTTCGACAGTAGAGGTGGTGGTAAGGGTGACAGTGGTAATGCAGGTGATGGTACAGAATCACCCTCAACGAAGCTGGAGGTCTCTGACGTGACGGATGTGTGTTAGTAGAAGTACCAGCCGCACTCAGAGCATCTTTGGGTTCAGGTAACGTGTCTTCACCTAGATCCTCGACGAGCTTCAACGAAGCTTTCCGATAAATCTGCACCAACCCTCGATTAACAACCCCTCCTTGAACTAAACATCGGACCTCTCACCTTATCAATGTGCTCCTTCAAATCCCAACATCACTCTCCCGATGCTCAACATATCCAGTGTCGCATCCTCAGCCCGGACATCTGTACCTCCTAACCCTAAAGCTTTCTCCGCCCGCGAGACCGCGAAGCAATCGCAGCCTTTTGTTCAGTCGCGTGTTCCAACAGTTCGAGTACTTGCATACAGTCCAGCCGAGTTGCTGGGATGGTATGAGATGGTTGGCGGTACATATGAAGAGAACACGAGATACGTCAGCGGGGACGCCCATGCCGAGGAACGAATAGTGAGTGAAGGCGTGATTGAAATAAAAGCTGAAGTGAAGCACATACTAGTGATCAAGGTAACTCTTGTTCAGCTCAGAATCAAGAAGGGCGTTCGCCTTGATTCTCCTCCTAATCGTGCCCACGTCATCGATAAGCACGAGCGTGTCCTTTGTTCCAACACCTATAATGCCCGAACAATCTTTCCTGGTAACGCTCCATCCATCCCATCAGCTCCACAGAACGAAAACTCAATCTCCACAGGGTCCATCAACCCACCCACACCGAACCTGAAACACTATGTCCCAAGTGTACGAGTATTACTCGCGCCCACACCCGGTAGTCCTACCAGACAGATGATCTTATCTCGAAGCATCCCATGCGGTCTTCCGACAGCGAAGGCCTAGATCTCATGCTAGTTAGACAATAGTGATCTTCCCCCAGGACCCTGTTGGCATGTGTCAGGAAGTGTTTGATGTGCGTTGGCCCCATGGATTCTGTATTGCGTAGATAAGACAAGTTAGCGGGTAAGAGAGAGGGTGAAGGTGTGGGTATGAAGCTGGGTTAACCAGTTGAGGCTCACGTTCACTTGGCTGGCGACAGGATCCAGCCTCTGAAGTTTCGCCAACTCTTCATCAAGCACCTTTCTCACATCTTCATTACGCGTTTCAATCGACTTGTCCTGTATTGAGTTGGGCAACATCGGATAAGGCGTGGATGGATCGTCTTCGTTACACGGCTGAGCTTGGACGTTCTCGATGTTTACAGGTCGATCATGCCTGAAGTGCGTTGTAAGGGGTGAACAGCCGCTGGTAGTGGTGTACCAGACGGGTGAGAAGACTGTGAGAAGACAGACGAGGAGGGTGTTGACCACGAAAGAGTTGATTCCATTTTCTGGTCATCGCCCCCTGGTTGCTCGTGATCATGTTCGGAATGGTCTTGGGGGGTAGACAGACAGTTTCCTGAACGGTACTATGCGAAAATGGTTTGAAACCAGGGAGAATGAGATGCAGGGAGGGCAATTGTCATAGAATAGATCACAAGATTTGGTAGAACGAGAGTGACTGCTAGTGGGTTCATGGTACGCCTGGTATGGTGGTATTAGGTCGGGTATAGAGTGGTCATCATTAAATTACTTCACATTACCGTCTAACAGCGCCGGCGTATGTGCCAAGATTGTAGCTGCTACTGTTGGCCTTGTGTGTTGTCACTGTATTTGGGATACCACAAAGGCCTTGATGCGTTCAATTTTGCCTAGTTCCTATCTGGCAAGCTTTCTATACGCTGGACGGACCACGATGTAGATGTGGAACTGCCCAGCGCGAACACATATCTGCGTTTTGTCTGCACACACTGGGGAAACCCTTGGTGACTACTAGCACCTCCCAGTCGGATGGGTGGCTTTTTATGCACACTGGGATCGATGCCGCTTGAATGGTCCGATGCCGTGTCCACTGGGCACATATCTTTTCTCAACACTCCCCGTCCCTCCACCGTCACAATCCGGTATCTCCTCCCAATCTAATGTGAATTCTTTCAGGTTGAACGCCGCTGCTCAACTTTTATTGCAAGAGGCTTTGATGAGGACTGGTCTATTTTCTACGCTTCTCCATGAATCACGAGTATCACCATTGCGCTAGGAAAGAGATATGCGGTTCATACAATGATCTCGTTCACGAAATGATTTATTAACTTTCTGACCTATCTTTGGTTTGATGACGTTAGATGATTGACAAAAGGTTTCCATTGACACTCCTATCTCTCATCCCAATATGATCCTGTCACTCGAGCGCGAGACCCTCGGTCCACCCAATCCCCCTACCACAAGTCCTACCCACCACAGCCAACACCAGCTACGACCACACAAGCCGGCAAACAAGATTCCCCGCCGCCCGGCTTTCGGTGCCGCCGCCGACCCCCGACCTTAGGCAACGTAGGGGTGTTGGATAGACCTAATGCGCATCCTCGTAGTGCATATTCTCCTGTCAACCTCCAGGCCGAATATTTGAGATTTCCAATAATACGAAGAGTAGACAGAATTGAAGCTATTTCTTTCCAGTCCTTAAAGTTAAGATGCTAGGTGATGTGGCAGTCACCCAGCCCTAACCCGTCTAGGTCGTATCATCGTTATTACTTGTCGACGCACTAAAGTGATGGTCCCGACCATTGGTGAACCATATATTACTTCCACACTGTGCATACAATGATATTTTCTGGTATACCATTGGACAATGTCCGCCCGTAAAACTCGTGAATGTCCGAGTAAAGCAATCCTAGTTGCAAGGCGTAAGCAATGCAAATCGTGGCAAGGGTATTTGAACAAGTACTGGGGTTACTCACGTCGTGCTTGACAGGGTCTTCGACCGACTGTAGGGAGATGTGCCTAAACCTGCGTGCCTGGGCAATCTGTAAGGGGATTGGGAGTGAGTGCTAGCACTCGACGAAATGCTGGAGTCATACATAGAGGAGACTGTACGTACGATTAGCAGGGAATTATAATCAAAAGTGTAGCTCGCGTTTGACAATTCCACCAGCTAATGCTCGTTCGAGTAGAATCACCTGTACTAAAAAAGCTTGAGTGAGGATAGGGAGGAGTATTAACGACATCTATCACTCAAGTTGAACACCTACCCAAAATCTCAAAGCACGATATCCCCTTTCTTCTTCGCACCAGTCCCCAAGATTATATTACTGTGAGTTCCGTCAGATAACGAATACCATTGTGAAACAGCGACAGGGCTCACGTATCCCACAGCTCACGCAAAAGTACAGAGTATTGAGGGCACAGACAAAGGAACTCTGGCCATTCTCTCCCTTCTTGTCATCCTTGGGGGATGAGACGAGCGCCTGTCCATGTCATGGAACACCACGTGTAAGCGCCAGTAACACCGAGCCAAAACACTCATGCAACAAGCTAATGACAATGAGCTTGTGTTGGCATTAGTCGAACCGTAGTGGAGACTTCTGACGCCTGTGGGTCTCGTGGGATCTATAACATCCAATGAGCTCGGAAATAGGAGAGAAAGTCAAAGGTACGAGCCTGGGTCGACCAATCGAGAAGATTCCTCGCTTCGGAAGCAAGCTCAGATACTTGGAGTTTCGCCAAGGCCTCACGAAAAACCTTCCTCGCTTCCTCGGCAACCTCAACCCCTTCATGCATGAGTTTATTCACGGCTGAGCATGGATACAAACTGGTGTAGGACCCTCTTTCCCTCGCCCTCGTTCTCATCATGCCCTCCCGCAGCCGCAAACACACCTTGCAATATACACCAAAAGATGAACCAAGTTAACGCCAATAACCGTTCGTCTTTGAAAGCAAACTCCAGTGGAGGGATGACAAATTTCATCGTTTCATCATGCCCCTGATAGCAGCCACGATGGCTGGACCACGGACCACTACAGCTTTGTAATTGGCAACGTGAGGAGTTGAGGCTGGTCCCCGGGACAGATGGTTTGACTATCTAACGGCACTCGGGTTTGGAGCGTGGCAGGAGGACGGTCAGGTTGAAAGCTGGTGAAGGTGCTTTGAGGAATCTAAAGAAGAGGTGGGTGGAGAGGGTGCTGAGGGTTGGGACTCTTGATGGTCCTTTATCCGTCGAGGATCAGCAAAAGAAAGGGGCTGAGATGAGCGGAAGAATTGTCCGTCCACGTGTCGTACCAAGTTATATTATTAATGCAACACCGCATGTAAGCGCCAGGAACATCGAGCTGAAGCAGCCAGCAATGAGGGCCACGAAGTTGGTGGAGTGTGGACTGACATTGGGTGAACCACAATGGCGGTGGCACTGGTCGAGTAGGCTATGAAACTATTTTTGGGCCATCCGTATGCACATGGGAATTTATTTCGGCCATTTCCGGATGGCCCGAGATGGTCCAAAGCAATATTTAAATATTATAAAGGCTGGAACCGATTGGTTAATCGGAGTTCGAACAACAATCTACCATCCACTTCGAATTTTCTTAGCCTCATCCCCTCCTTGTGTCTAGGTCTGTCCTTTGTCCACTGACCCTGATACCAGCTGACGGATAATAAGATATGCCTTGGTCAGACAACGTCATTGAACAATTCAGTCTCGTCGATCTCTTCACTACAGATGAGAGCGACTTCTATGGACCCTACAACACCCTCCTGTTTGAGCTCTTCCCTCCTAATGAGCACTATCAGGTGTCCCCCCAGTTCAAGCGCATCACAGGCTCTATGGACTTCACCGTCCTTTACATTGTTAGTAAACGAAAGGTGCCAGTCTTCTTCCTTGAAATCAAGACGTCCCTCGCCCTCCAGAAAGTCTCTTCGCGAACTGAGGCAGATGACCAGATACGCAAAAGGTTCGTCGAATTCGCCTCTGGTAGCATCCTTACACCCAAGCTGTTTGGGTTGAGCGCCTTGGGCACAAATTTCTGTGTCTACGAATTGACGACGGCGGATAAAGAGCTCCTGCCAGTCCGCATTATCCCCAATCCCCGATTCCTTATCGACACGGCACCTGAGGCGTGGTGGAAGTACAACATCCTGAATGAGGACGGCGAAGTAATGCTGAAAGACGTCGTGAAAGAGGTCAAGATGATGGCCGTAGATCTCAATCCGTGAGAGAGCAATGTGGTTGCTCGTAGCTTTGATTTTTTTCTTGCTTCGTCAGATTTATTCGAGTACTAGTTGACCTTTTGTTATACACATTTCTGTCGCAGCTTTACTTCGGATCGTAATACCTAGGCATGTGGACAAGTTTCCGGGAATGAGTTTTGTGTTCGCGCAGGCAAACTGCTTAGCATGGTTCTGTTGCCGTGTAGCGGCTGGTGTCTATCTAGTGATCAACATGGATACAGTGCGGTTTGACCAGTATGGCTCCCCTGCCCGTCTCACTACATTTGTACGGTTGCTGGGGGCGACGTAGTCGGCTTCCCCATTGTTGTCGCCGCTGTCTCTATCCTCACTCCATTGGCTCGTAGCTCGCTTTGTCTCGTCGTCCCATCATAACTGTGGCTTCGTCATCACGGTCCTGGAGACAGATTGGGTAGGGTGTGGCCGTGGTTGGGTGTTCGTGGAATCTGTGGTGTAACCCATTGCTACTACTAGCCTCAGCCTCAGCCTGAGCTAGTGTTCGACATGGGTAACCCGTGAATAAATTTGGGGTCACCCGCTTATACCCTGCGTGCGGGTATAAGGCGTACTACGTATGCGTCTGCTTTAGGGGACTAACCCGTACCCATGGACCACGGGTACAGCTTTTGGCGGATTTTGGCTTGGGTATGGGTATGGTATGGTACCCGTGTGGTACGCATACGGGTTAGTTGTTAACCCAATCCGAATGGGGGTGTCCATGTCGTTTGGAAGTGGCATACGCCGCGGTGGATGAAATTAGCAAAAAAAAAAAACGACGCATTCTACATAGGAGGGGGGTAATTTGTCTTTGAATGACCTTCAAAACTATTATTCGGACTGTGCTCCTCCGCTCACAAGGCATCAAAGACGGTTGCAAAGCGCTCACACGCTCCAATGCCATGGCTTCAAGCCAAAACTACCATCGCCCCGTCGCAAGCGAGGGAACCCTGCCTCGGCCTATAATTGACATTTCATCGCAGGGTGTGCCTGTTTTGCAGAAACCAGAAAGAAACAAATCGTCGAGAGTACCGTCGTCGGCCAAATTGTCAGATTTCCCATCAATCGAGAGCGTAGTACTTGCTAAGTTCGAGAACATAGTTCGTCACCAAAATCATATAGCAGCCCGTGAGGGTAGACCAGAACCGCAATAGACCTATGAAGCACCATCATCAGATCGTTCGCCGAGCGTGGAAGAGAAATCACACCTGCTGCGTCTAGCCAACCTCAGCTTCTCTGGATCGGTGTTCTGGTGTTGTCGGGTGCATCCCAACATCTTCGCATGGCAATGAGCATGACTGAATTCATGGAAGGATCAGCGAAGGAAAGAGAGCAAGAACGACAAAATTGAGATACCGTCGATGAAAACCCAGCCTAGCCTGGACGCGGAGGAGTAGAGGAGTAAGTTGAAGTGTTTGTGTGCATCACGACGAGCATCACGGCCAAAAGGACGCCGGTGAAAAGCGAATGTTTCCTCGAACAAACGATATTCTTCCTTCCCTCACGTTGTCCCTAGCCCTAAGCTACTGCGCTCAAACTGACATAAATTGGGGGGTTTATATACTTAGGTCTACAAGTCTGGCCCAGTCCCAGATTTTCTACCTGACTCTTTATACTCTGACCCTTCCTCATCCTCCAAGTTCAAATTATGCAATCATCTCCTACTCCGACGAACGGCCGTCTTCATCTTCAATTTCGTTTTGACTGTGGCCTTTGGCTGCGGAGTTGGTGATGGAGGTTGATAAAACGAGATCGAGAGAACCTGTGGCGAATCCGGCGGGTGAGAACTCGGGGTGCCGTGGATTTGAGATAATTTTCGATGCTGTGAGTGTAGGTGGGTATGGAAGAAATCTGAACCGTAATCGAGGAGCAGTTCTTGGCCGGGTCGGATGTCTTTCGCTGTGAAAAGAGAATGTTAGAGATTAAGCAAGACGGGTAAAAGTCGCGTCGTTGACCTGCGAAGATTCCGATTCTGTGTTCGCCGTTGACGAGGCGTACTACTCAGAGCTGTTAGGGTGTCTGCAGAATATTTCGAGTGTAAAACGTACCATGTGCACGGACGTTAGCTCTGTCACCAGAGGCATGATTAATATACCTCGACTCGTAACCCATAGTGGACGCGTCCACCGACAACGTGGAATTGAGTTCAAACATGTATTGTCGATTTACGTGTGCTGCTACTGGGCTGGAAATATTGTCAACCTACAAGTTAACTGTTGTCGAACGGAAAGACATTGCGTACTCGCGGGATCTTGTCGTAAGGTCGTATATGAGTTCACCAACATACTCTAGGAATGACTTCAGCTCAGTAACAGGATGACAGACGGGGTTGTTGGTACCGGTGACAAGTTCCCCTTCGCTGGCGGCTTCTACGAGATAGAATCCAAGGCCCCATCTACTCCTGAATACGACACCTCGCTATGGTGTACGAAACATGAGTCATAACGACATAGACACGGAACATAGTCAATTACCTTGTATTGCATGTGCAGTAGGGACGAATTCCTGCACACGTCCACTGTAGGATCTAAATATCCGACCTTCAATGAGAAATATAACCAGCATTTGGAAATGAAACCATACCCCGAGCATCACATTTCACACATAACTCTGGATCACATTCCCGATGCGCACGAAAACAAGGACATCAATCTGCACCACAAGTTCTATTCACTAGGGACTTGGTCGATTTGGTACAAGTACACCCGCGCCATTTCCAAACACATTTTTTGGAGCATTTACAAGCGCCGATACAGTGTGGGTCGTTTATAGCACAGGGACAATTTGTTGAGGAGTCGCAGGAACCGGGGTGACTGCAGGGATAGTTTCTGCTTGGGTGGTGAGGGTTGGTATATATATGCACGTGGGATAAGGAGGGGCGGACGGTGTAAAGCTGTCAGAGTCAAAATCCAGCACGGGGGTAAGCGACGCGGAGTACGGTAATTGTGGGTAACTAATTGACCTCTAAACTCGATTTTGGCTGTCCCTGTGTTTTTTCGGGAAAGCGGTTTGGGTGCATAATAGGATTTGATGGGACTATCTGAGCCGTGCGGGGCCATGGGATCTGTAATGCACAAACGTGATGAGTTAGAGAATAGGGTAGGGAGTTGAAGGTGCGAACCTGGTTCGACCAGTCGAGATAGTCTCCATCACGTTCACCCAGTTAGTATCAGCCAGGGCCTTGGACTTCCGCCATTCCTCTGTCAGACACCATCCTCACTGCGTGAACACCATCTCCACAGACTCTCTGGACCTCCGTCTGCCTCCCGTTACTCCCATACCCAACCCCCACCATTCAATGGCTGGTTGGTTGATGTTTAGCAATAGCGATATCCACCGAGTGAGCGCTGAGTATCGATGACTCTTGCACCTTGCCGGAAAATTGCGACGTTACTTGGTTGATCTAGATTTGAGACATCGCAATTCGGTACTGGAGGAGCGGATTGTGTTGAACGTGAAGGTGCGGATATACAGGTTGTTGAGTTGTTGGGGGCCAAGTCATCAGATCTTCTATGCTGGCGAGAATGTTGTCTGCCTCCATCCAGGTCCGAAATGGATCAGTTCAGAGTCAGGACAGCAGGGCCAGCAGGGGCCACACCTTTTACGCGTTCCGTATGCCCAGTTTCTCGTACCGCAGGAAATCCCTTGCCTTCACGCTCCAGTACCAGTGATTTGTTATATCCTCGATATCAGTCACAATAGCTAAGTCGCACACGACCACAACTCCGTATGTACTCTATGGGAAGAGCGGTCTTTGGAGAGAGGTTGAATAGGAAGGTGATGCTGCATCGAGTCCGAAGAGGTCAGTGAGGGTACTGCAGGTGCATGCTCCGGCGCTCCATTCGCTCTAGTTTTTGGCCAGTGCTTTCCAGGTGATCGCGGCCGTGTTCTCGACCCTTACCAGCAGGGGAGCAACAAATGTGACCTATGCGTGAAGAAATGAGTGTCCTGTAGAGCCAGAGCGTCAGTGGTGGACAGAAATAAGTTGGTCAATTACGTCACTCCTGACTTGCACTGGACAATTTGTATCAGCTATTGCAGAAGACATGCCATTCTTTGAATGGAACATTTCATGTGGCGGATAATACTTAGATCACTCGACGGCTCAGAACACTCAACCGGTTCTTTGGGCTCACATCTCTGCACTAACGCGTTGACATTTGTCGCTCATAAATCCTCAACATAAGTCACGTAGAAGGGAATATCCAGTTCTGTGATACTCTAGACCCGTTTACCTGGATACATATTGATGATGCGTCCGGTGCGTCGAATCCGGCAAGCAACGAGAATGGCAAGGCAACATAGTCAATGATGTAGAATATGTTATGATATGGCATAAGCAACCGTGAGATTTTCCTCAGTCACGTATCCCAACATGTAAATACTTCCATGCAGTTGAGTGCATGAGCTTGCATCCGGACACATGGGATCTGTAGTGCATAAATGTGATAGGTTGGCAAACTAAAAGTACGCATACGCACCTGAGTTAACAGGAGAGATAATTCCGACCCACGTTCAGTTCCTTGACAGGCGTCCTCGGTGATTTGACCAGTCTGATCAGAAGCAGAGGAGAGGGTGCCAAGGACAAAGATGAACCTATTCTGGCCGTTCTCTGCTTTTCTGTCATCCTTGCCCGGTCGCCGTGGCCATGTTCAAGAGTCTCCCATCAACGAGTGACAAAGGCTACGTTTGGGAGTGAGACGAGCACAGTGAGCTAACGGTGATGGTTTTAGGAATACGGATTGACATTGGATGAATGGTAGTAGTACCCGGTAAACGAGTCTCTTGGGATCTAAGACCAATGTGATGAGCTAAGGAATAGAAGACAGTCGAAACCTAGTGCGACCAGCCGCTATGTTTCCTGGTCGCGTTCGTAGCTAGTAGCAACCACGAATCTTCGGAGTCCGCCAACCCCCCCTTCCATCATTTCAATTGCCCGTACCAGTGAATATTTGCCTGGCAACTTGTTCCAGCATTTCCAGCAGAACCAATGCGACTGGGATAGACGTGATGGTCAGAAATAGCACTGGGATCAATTAATGGCAGGTGATCATGAGCATGCTTGACGATATTACAACTCGCTACAGCCTTTCACCTCCACCTCCACCTAAGCAAAAAGCAAAGCCCCAGTGAGTAAATGCAAGCATGATTCCCGTCTGCCAACTAATAGTCATTTAGGGATGGCCGTGAACCGAGAGTTGGAGGCTGCTTGCAGTGTGGGTTCACCAAGCAAAGAAGGTGAGATCTCGGTTTTGTGGATTGGCCATCGCTCACCGCCCTCCCCCAATCAGTGGTGGAAAACCATCAGTCTCTCTCTGAGGAAGGAGACGACCTCGACGAATTGATTTTGGCCATGTCCCGCCTTGGTTTACATGACCCTGAACCCTCGGACCAGTGGCGTCACAGCCTTCCACTTCCACCTCCGCCTGAGCAACCAACAAAGCCACAGTGAGTAAAGGGGAGTGTGGTGGCAGTCTATTGATTAACAGTCATTGAAGGATGGCTATGGACCAAGAGTGGGAGCGCGCTTGTGATGTGAACCTGTCAACAGAAGAAGGTGAGATTCCAGTTCTGTGGGCTACCGATTGCTCACTATCAGCTTCTAATCAGTGGTGGAAATCATTCGCAAATACCAGTCTCTTCCTGGGGGAGACTATTTCTCTCATGAGTTTAGGGGATTATTTCACCCTGAGGAGCACTTTGATATGCATGATGGTGAGACCTGGGATGGCTGGGAGCCCCGTAGGTCCTCCGTAACAGTTGTTGGGAGATTTCGCCTAACTAAAAATGACAGGGGTTGCCCGACTGAAATTTCCAATGTTCTATATGAGCTCCCCCCACCTCCGTACCCCAGGTGAACCGATTTTTAACACTCGGAAAGCCCTGAGAGGTAGATTTATATCCTGGCTGTGTGATGTCAAGAGGGATCAGAACACGTTTTGGATCTCAGAGTCACTAGGACACCAACTTAATCCATACATGTTCGAGTCGACGCGCAATAGCCTGAAAATATTGATGACCATTTGTGCCGAGATCCATCGATTTGGCGCGTACTTCTGTTATTGGGGGGTAGACGATGTCATCCCCAGTCTTGCAGCTCAGCTTGCAGCACGCTATCCTCCCTACCGGCACCTTCTTGCAAGGGAGCTCATAGACAACCTAAATTCACTCGACCAGCCAATGCGTTCCCAGTTCAAGAAGCTCATTATTGAGCCTTTGGAAGCGCTCCAGATATCTCATCCACACTATGTCACCATGCCCCCAGTCATTTTCCTCGATCATTATCGCTATGATAACGATGAAGGTCTGTCTGAACTCCTCGAGGTTCTCGGCGAATATAGCTACCCAAGCCATCGCTCACCACTGCTTTGGGTTGTCTGCAGCTATGACATGGGACGGTCTCTCAAACGATTTTTGGGAGAATTTATTCTCCCAATCCCCCCCAAATACGCCAAACTGTCCCTCGACGATGGAGAAATCCCCGAAGACACCGAGATGGTTCTTCGCCACAGGTTCAATGAGTATTGTCAAGAACGCAAAGAATTGTTTGAGGTAGACGAGATATGGCCTTCTGGGGAACAGATGTTGCGACTGGTGGACATTATATCAGGGGTACTTGACTTTGTCAATGTGCTGTTGCGTTTCATCGACTCTGGAGGCAGTGAAAGTCCTCAGGCACAGCTGGAGATGATTTTGACATATATGGATGATTGTCCCTTGCCTTCGGATGACGACCCATACTGCGCTCTTGATCACTTCTACTCTCAGGCTCTTTCCGCCATCCCTTGCGACATTCTTCCTGATGTGATCAATATTGCAGAATGCTTCTCCCGCATGTATTTTCCATGCCCTGAATGTATTCCTCGCCATATTGCGCATTTGCTTGACCTTGAACAAGCACAATTTTCCAGGGCTTTTGCTCACCTTCAATGGGCAGTAGTGGAAGGAGGAACACAACCCGATCTCACAAAAAAATGCTCCTTGCACCTCTCATTCACACAATTCCTGGTACAACAGTTAGGAGATTTCTCTCTATCGCCCTCTAGACTCCTTGGTGTAAAGATGCTCCTCCGCATCCTCGATCATTCTCAGAGCTTTATTGCTGTAGTAAATGCAACGAAATGGACGCCGACAGGACCCCTTGAAAGTATACATGCGGCTCATAACCTCATTGCTCCTGCTTTGAGGAATGTATGGTGCATCCCATTTTTGGAAGACCCTGAGGACCCAGCCACATTCTACTCAAGCTTCTACCACTTTGATTTTCGCTGTCTGGTGTACAGAAGCAACAGAATTTCCCTGCTGAACTTCATCGAGTTTCTCTGGTGGCTCTACCCAGTGAGCATCATATGGCAAGTAAACTAAACATATTGTTGACTAACATACTCCAAGCTGGGCAAGAATGATTCACCAAACCTTGTTCGCACTGCACCTGCCAATCGGTCAGATCAACAATTTATTGACAAATGCAAGAAAATTTCGGAGCCTTTGGTAAGAGAGTCTCCTGTTGAGTCTACATTCTACTGATGCACCACCACAGGATCTTCAAGACAAGAATATGCCCCTCCCTGTCAGACCACGATATGTGTTACTTGGTTTTGGGGTCAAAACGGTGTTAGTCCTGCTAGCAGTCTTGGAAGAAGAGACGGATGTGGATTTTGCTTACGGTGTCAATATCTATTCCCTTGAAATGCTTGATGACCTGTAAACAGGGTTGTGGTGGTGCTAAAAGGACTCCCCTTTGCTTTATGTGTTTTTCCTTCGAAACGTGTCGTTCCCAACTGCTCCTCTTGGCTTAGGAAATAAGTAATGTATTATTAGTGCTAGGTAAAAACAAATCAACGAAATGTAAATCATTGCCTACACCAATTCTAACTCTACTTCGTCTCACAATAACAGCAGGACATCCACAAAGACGAAGCTGACCTATGTCTCTATACCCCTGTGAACCGCTACGACTGCTCGTAAACGCCCGCCGTCCGCCGCGCTCACCCATTCAGCACCTCAAAAATCACCCACCCAACCAAAAAATCACCGTATCCATCTCTCCGCCCAAACTTTCCTCACTCTCTCCCCCTCCTCCCCAGCCTCCCGTTCACCAAACACCTCATCCAACACCTCCCTCACATTCTCCACATACACAAACCGAATCCCCGTCTTCACACTCTCCGGTACATTCTCCTCTACATCCGCACGATTCGCCGCTGGTGCAATAATGGTTTTGATTCCAGCCCGATGAGCCGCTAGGATTTTTTCTTTGAGACCGCCGACGGGGAGGACTTGTCCGACGAGTGAGATCTCTCCGGTCATCGCTATCGAATAAATCGAGTTGATTTGATGTTTGAATTAAGGCGGTTGAATATTGACGTACCGATATCAGGATTAACCTTCGTCTTGGTAAACAACGACACGAATGCGCTCAACAGCGCTGTCCCAGCACTCGGTCCTTCCTTCCCAATACTTCCTTCAGGCATATGCACGTGTACATCTCTATCCGTCAAAAACTGTTCCTCCGGCGTCTTCGTAATTCCAAGTTCGTACGCATGCGCTTTCACCCAACTCAACCCGATCTGAGCCGACTCGCGAATGACTTCACCGAGTTTACCAGTAAGTTGCAGTCCACCTTTGCCTGGCATACTCTACGCAAATCAGCTGTCGTTATCCGAGACTTGAGAGAGAGAATGAAACGTACCATAGCCTCAACAGGCATGACAGCACCACTGCCATTCCCAAGATAACCTAACCCAGTCGAAACACCAGGCGGAGGTGGGGTAACATACATTCGATCCTTTTGATACACTGGCGGTCCAACATATTCCTTGAGATTCTCAGGCGTAATCTTCACATGTACGCTCGCGGGTATCGTCATAGGTTTCCTCTCATCCGTCGTGACAGCTTTCCTGTCATGGGGTAGTTCCTCCGCTGCTGCCGCTGTTTGTTGTTCATACGTAGGAGGTTCGTTTGGTGGAGGTTCTTGAGATTCAACAGTAGAGGTGGTGGGAGGAGGTGAGGTTGATGCTGTGGGTGATGGCATGGAATCATCATCGACGAGGGTAGAGGTTTCCGATGTTACAGAAGCAGTGTCGCTAGAAGGAGCGCCCGAAGCCGCCGCATTCGGGACGTCCTTGGGCTCAGGGAACGTCTCTTCGCCTAGATCCTCGACAAGCTTCAACGCAGCCTTCCGATAGATCTAAACCAACCACAAAAAGTAAGACCCTTATTTAACATCCCATACGCATACGCCCCTCGGAGGACAGAATCCTCACCTTATCAATGTGCTTCTTCAAATTCCTAACACCGCTCTCCCGACAATAATACTTGATCAACATATCAATCGCCGTATCCTCAATCTGCACATCCGCACCTCCCAATCCTGACGCTTCTTTCGCCTGTGGACCTAAATACCGCGAAGCAATCGCAGCCTTTTCTTCAGTTACATATCCTGACACTTCGAGTACTTCCATACGATCGAGCAGGGGTGCCGGAATGGTATCGAGATTGTTGGCGGTACATACGAAGAGGACACGAGATAGGTCAACGGGAACGTCCATACTACGTGAGTGAATAGTGAGTAGGGGCATAAGACTAGGGTGAGGCACGTACTAGTGATCAAGGAAACTATTATTTTGTTCAGGATCAAGCATCTCCAAAAGCGCACTCGCAGGATCACCATTAATGCCCCTCCCAATCTTATCAACCTCATCAATCAGCACAAGCGGATTCTCCGTTCCAACACGTTTCAACGCTTGAATAATCTTTCCTGGTAACGCCCTACCCACCACATCCGCTCAGCAAACAAAAGAAAAAAAGGTATAAGGAGAAAAAATACACACCCGACGTAGGTCCGTCTATGACCCTTAATCTCCGCAACATCCGTCAACCCACCCACACTGAACCTGAAAAACTGCCTCCCAAGCGCACGAGAAATACTCTTCCCGATACTCGTCTTGCCCACACCCGGTGGTCCTACCAGACAGATAATCTTCCCTTGAACCGTCCCTCGCAACTTTCCTACGGCGAGGAATTCGAGGATACGAGATTTGACGTCTGTTAGACCGTAGTGGTCGTCGTTCAGAACTTGTTTGGCGTGTGTCAATGAATAGTTTTCCGGTGTATGTTGGCCCCATGGGATCTGTATTGTAGAAATAAAACGAGTCAGCGAGTAAGAAAGAGGGTGAAGAGACAGATACGAACCTGGGTTAACCAGTCGAGGTAATTCCTCGTCACGTTCGCTTCACTAGCGGCAGGTTCAAGTCCCTGAAGTTTCGCCAACTCTTCATCAAACACTTTCCTCACCCCTTCAGGCATCTTCAATCCCTTCGCACGTTCCCTAAACTTCTCAATCAACTTGTCCTTCCCATCACTCTCCATCCCTAATTCCTTCTTAATCCCCTTCAACTGCTCCATCAAATAATACTCTCTCTGACGTTTAGCAATCTTGCTATCCACGTCCCGAGCGAGTTTACTTTGCAACTGAGCGTTGATAAGTTCTTTCTTGAGTACTAGAAGAGCTTTACGAAGTCTGTCGTCGACTATTAGACTTTCTAGTACGTCTTGAAGTTCCTGGACCTCGCCCGTCGAAACCGCCGCAGCGAAATCCGCGAGTTTGTCCGGCTCATCAAAGACGTTTGAGGCGACCTGGTTGATTGAGAAATTTGTGATTTGGTCACGGAAGAGAGGATTGAGTTGAGCAATATCCTTGAACACCGAAACGATTTCGGACATGAAGGCACGGATATACTGGTCGTCTTTGTTGTACGGCTGGGTTCGGAGGTTCTCGATGTTGACGATTGATACGGGATGATTATGCAAGAAGGACGTTTGTAGAGGACCAGCTTCCGTGTCCGGCGTAGATGGTGGTGGTAGTGGTGATGAAGGTGTAGATGAATCCGAGACGGGGGTACCGGTACCAGGAGAGCTAAAAGCTCCTCCAGCCTTCACAAGCTCCGTAATCTTGATTCTCCGATGGGGATACAGCACCGCTGTAAGACCTTCCTCCTTATCCTCACCGTCCCTTCCGGCAGCCGCAAATACACTCGTGATCTGTGCAAAAACACCAACAGAGTGGACTGAATTAACATCAGTTATCACATCACTGTCGGTATGTTCGTCTTTGAGAAGGAAGGCTCCGAGGTAAGGTTGACCACGTTTCATCATGTCCTTGATAGCAGCCACGACAGCCGGATTCCGGACGACCACGGCTTTATAAAAGCCTGGAAAAAGCGGTCTACGAGCTATTGGCAACGCGAGAACCTGAGGGTAGTTTTCTGGCACTGATTGTTTGGCTATCGAGCCAGGCCCGGGGTTAGAATTTGGGGGAGGAGTGGTCGAGTCGGAAGGTGGTGTTGGTGGTGCGCTAGGTGAGTCTGAAGACGGTGAAGAGGTAGAAGGGGACGGTGTTGACGATGAAGGAGTACTTTCTGGTTGTTTTTCTGTCTCCGGCTTCTGGTCATCGTTTTCTGGTTGTTCGTGGTCGGGTTCGGAAGAGTCTTCCGGAGGTGGATTCTTGGAGTTTACCCATCGAGGTGCAGCTAGTGCTGGGTTATATCTAAAGAAATGAGGGTGGTGAGTGTGCAAGAGACGTCTGTGGGGGAAAGCTCGGACTGTGCTGCGGAGGAGACGAGCGACGAGCGACATCGCTGTCCTGCGCTGCCTGCAATTTCACAACCCAGAATATGACGCATAACACTCTGACTAATCACCCATCACGTGCATCTCTCCTTGCTCATATCATATTGAAAGCACCAGTACCCCAGTCGGGCTCTGCCATTTCAGTCCCATTGACGAAGCTACTCACAACTCCTAACCCACCCATGCCAGGTCACTCAAACCGTTTAGGTGCCGATGTACAGTGCACACGTTACCTGGGATAGACTGCCTCGAAAATCCCTCCTCGCTTTCTTTTATCCTCATCTCTTCAAACGGCTTTCTAATCAACATATCTCGCCTTCCTCTCTTGCCCAGCACTTCGTCAAACAACCTACCCCAATCCCATCATTTTAATCCCTTGGATACTTCCTGCGTATCACTCAGGCTGTCGGTAAAGTATTTCGTCTTGGGACGTGGGGATAAAACACCTACCTACTACAGTCACAAAAAGCAAAACGAATACTCACGCAAATCTACTTGGTGACTCGGAAACAATTTCAACAGCAGTGGTCTTCCATTGGACTTGATACTCGACTTTACTTGCGCGATCCTCGTTCAGTTTCTAACACCCACACACTTGACTTTGAGACCCCAATTTCAAAGGACCAAGGGGTCAAAACATAGGCGATGAATGAGTACGAAAGGCGGGTACCATATCCAAGCGGTTGATTTCACCTTCCGATGCTGGTCATCTTGGGCTTGAGCGCGGGGACGATTGTACTCAAGTTCTTCCCTTGGCGTAGTTGTATACAACCACTTTCTGGCTCACACGTCGATTTCTATGTACATACACCTACAAAGGAAAGCACTCCAGCCGCACCGCTGTGTGTAGTTAAAACCCGAGGCATTGATCTCAGGCGTAACAAACAAACCTGTTACTCATCCGCGGCAGCTTATAATTATCAGTGCCGCGATCGCACGAATGCGACATCCGTCAAAGGGATTGCATTTGCGGAAGTGGAGACACCAAGGTACGTTCAAGAACCATTCCTACTGTCACGCTCCGCCTGAGAGCGCGAGTACAGAACCGAATTACGACCAGACAATGGAAGTTTCAATTCCCATACAGGAATTGATATGAACGTAAATATAGAACCGAATTGCATCTCTATAACCAGACAATGGAAGTTTTTGCGAAAGTTCCATTTTGAAAATCGTGACATATGTGCAACACGCTTCCTTGGCTCGTGCATGAATATTTATCCTTCGATAAAGAAAAACATTGTTTCCCATTTAATGCTAGACATCGACAGTGATAGATCTTACTCGCGCGGTTTGGCCGGGTGGTTCATTTGACTGACACAACCCCAGGATCTTCCATATTCTTATCATCGGTATGTTCTCAAGTTTCAAGCCACAAGCCGTGGCTTGACGAAGTCTCAGTCCGAGGGTGAGCCTCATCGATTAGAAACCAGTATCGTATTGGCCCCATTCATTATCTTAGAACAGAGTTTTGCGCTCAAGTGTGGCAGGGTAACTCAAAGTAGGCTCAATATATTATAATTGTTA
Organism: Chlorophyllum brunneum; assembly: GCA_963576785.1. Taxonomy (NCBI): domain Eukaryota; kingdom Fungi; phylum Basidiomycota; class Agaricomycetes; order Agaricales; family Agaricaceae; genus Chlorophyllum; species Chlorophyllum brunneum. The sequence continues at coordinate 3,000,156 of OY756143.1, read as the reverse complement.
AAGATTCAACTCCTAATTGGTTCGGTATAGCGGTCTCAATCTGTAAACGTTGTCGAAACATTCCCGCAGCCATCCAACTATAATACTTCTGACAATTCTCTCGCACTTTATCTGTTGGACAGTCAACAGATTGATCAATACTCACATGGGATACGAAGCTGACCTTTGCCGCCTGGTATTTGACCCTCAAGTTCCCGAATTTGTTTAGTATCCTCCGCAAACACAATAGCGAGTCCTCTGTAAAAGAAAATTAGTTCAAATCCTCTTCAGTCATAAAGGTCAACGTACTCCACAAGATGCCTATCCATATGACTAAGGATAAAACTAAGCACTTTCCAACAAATTGAAGAAAGCGAAACCATACCAATGCAAAATCCAAGGACCAGGATTATCAGTCCTGAATCGAATAGTCACTTCACTCGGTGTTGCATTCTCCTCGTGCGAAGCGGTAGCGACCGTATCTCTCCGAGGTGGATTGTCCCAGTTATAGTCTTCCTGATCAACAGAACGGACTACGGAGAATGTGTGCTTGAAGAGAAATGTTTAGTTCCTCCCTCACTACTCATACTCACAGGATAACACTTACTCCATGTAAATGCATTGGGTGCTGAGGGAACAAATCCATGAATTACGGTATCATATGAACCACGTTCATATGCACTTACCATGCCAGGGGTGATTGCATCGCGGTCCAGGAAAGTGATCTGAACATCCGCATCGCGTGGAAGAGGTATCACCGAATTTTTGGGAAGGACATCATCTACGACATGCAGTATGAGCCTCATTCGTATCTCAGACAACCGTAAGACGTACACGGGTTCACCTTCCCAGCAGAATTTGCAGCAATACAGCTTCTGAGGGCGATTGGAAGTGCACGTCGTTGATAGAGAAACCTACATCTACCTGTTGTAAGAGGGATTAGCTTTCGACAATGCAGTGACCTAGGAAAGCACGACGAACATCAAAGCCCAGTTTCAAGTCTTCCTTGCAGACAAGGTTCTTCCTCTTCCTGCCGGGACTCTTCTCCATAACCTTACTACAGGAAGGAACTTTTGGCGAACGTGATTTACCAGCCCCCGGCTGTCAAGCATTCAATTGAGTTCCACTTTTATAGGATCGAAGCCTTATCTAGTCACTCACCGCAGGTTTGTTGTCATATGGCTGGGCGGCAAGTTACAGTCAATTCTGGCAAAGAATAATGACATAGAATCGAAGCCTACCTCAATGTTCGCCTCGACTAGTAATCCTGGCTGTGGCCCGGGCTGCGGAGCATCATCGGTGAAAGGCTCTGTGGTTGGCTCCTTATCCTCATCAGCCTCTACATAATGCAGGACACCCCGTCCTCCCGAGGGCCTTCCTTGAGTCCGTCCGGCAAGTATGTCGGCACGGATCCCTTCATTCGGAGAATATAAGATGTAAAGTTATATGCGGGACCCGTGAACTTACAATAGTTGATAGTTGTGTCCTTAGTCTTCGTTGTATCCAACTAGACGAAGATCAGCCCAACCCAGTGGGAAGTCATATAGACTTACAATGAAGGAGTATCGTTGTCCTGTGACAATGTTAGGTTTATGGGGTGGCTACGGGTGAACTGACCGACACATACCTGCATGGATTGGGATACGGGTAACATCATACTTCTTAGTAAGGACTCCCTCGACCTCGATGACGGTCAGCACATGTCCATCGATTGAGAAAGTGTATGCCGCATGACAAGACGTGTTGATCAATCGGAAACGATACCTAACATCAAATTTTTAGTATACAATATAAAATATAAATAGATTTCTTACTTCTTGCCATGTACAACGTCGACTTGGGGTTTTACTCCACCATTGATGAGATTCAGCTCCCATGTACTATGAGCGACGACCGCCATTAATTAACCGTTTAATTATTGTGATAACTTGAGCCTTACCTATCACCGAAAGCTTCCTTCTTCACTAAAAAAGGGGTCAAGAACTGGGGAGTTGATAACTGGTACAATACACGTACTGAACCTATATCAAACGAAGCTGTTAGCTTTTATGCTGAACAATGCGCAGAAACCTCACCAATCCGCCAATGTAATAACCGTATCGTCTATAGTTTGCACAATTAACTCCAGTTCCGAGCTCGGAGTGAAGAACCAAACCATTGTCCACATCATAGTCCTTCAGGTAAGGATCGGCTCGATCTCTGATGATGAGAGGGCCTCGAAGACCATCGCAATATTGAGTTTCTGGTAGTGGATAGACTTAGTGACCAGGATGGAGTTCAATAACTAAATGCTTACGATAGTGCGAGTGGTACCAGAAAGTGCCCGCCTGATCAGGAACGGGGAAGGTGTAGGTGAATTTATCACCTGGGATGATGGGACATTGAGTGACAAAAGCGACACCATCAGCCCAATAGGTTTCATGCATCTCAATACCATGCCAATGCTACAACATTTGAGTTAGGTATACATCCGGGCTCCAGACTAGGCAACCCACAATGGTTGTCTCAGTGAACATGGTCTTGTCCTTCAGTTTATTATGGACGGTGATTGAGAGCGTATCGCCCTGGGTCATTTCATTAGCGATAGAGAAAATGTGTTTGTCCTGAGCGTACCTTCCAGCCATTAATGATGGGACCAGGGAACATCCCATCTTCAGGCTTAGGCCCCAGCCCAGCGAGAACCGCAGTACGCTTAACAACCAGGTCTGGACGCCCCTGCTGGAGGGTCTCCCGCGTGTGCGTCGTGGGTGTATTGACGATGTAGAGGTCTCCAGTTGTTTCGATGCTTTTCTTCACTGCGGGAGAACTAGCGAGTGCCACTGTCCCCGCATTTCGCCAAAAGTTGAAAGAGGGGAAATACATGTTTGGGTTATTTGTTGGCCGCCGATTCAATTTATGCAAAATCTTGCGTTACTCAACGTCAGATGTAGTTGACACAATACATGGAACGGTGTCCAGGTGGAGAACGTATTACATCAGGGAAAATGGAGTGTTGGGTAAAGGTTGAACACCACATCCAATTGCCCATGCCTATTCGGCTTCGCCACTCGTACACCTTGATCGGACCGTCAATCCAAAACTCATGCAGGCACATTCTCCCACTGAGTCATAAGTCATATGTGTCAGTTCTCGACAGCTCGAATGTTCTTGGAGCTCAACCCTTGGACGAAGATACAGCCATTGAATACTGGATCTTGTTTAAGACGTACACCGCGGACGGCCCCACGAATCCCGATAACAGATACGATGACACAAACCACTTCGAATAATGCATCCATAACTGTGTAGACGATCAAACACCGCGTCCATAGGTGGGGTGTGGAATAATCACCTGAAGCAATCCCAGACTGTCGTTGTGGCGTGAGCTTTTGGTGGTTGGGTGAAATGCGCATGGCTCACTCCAAAGCGGGATATCCATTAGCCGGGTTCTAAGACCAAGGCTCGATATAATCGTGGAATGTCATGAGTAATGCCAGGTCGAAACTTGAGGATATTTCTGATGGGAGACCACAAGTTTATTGAGCGTTCCTTCACGAACTACACGTACCGTATATAGAAACTAGTACGTCATCTATGCGAACCAAAAGGTTGGTTTGGATGCAGGATGTATGACGACTGTTGTGCACAGTGACTGTTAGGGTTTTGAAAGTTTGTACAGTTTTCTCCCATGTGCTTACTGGGCCTAGGAATGCAAGGCCCAAACCAATGCTTTGGTTTTATGAGCATCAGGGATCATTGAAGATACCAAGCTGATTGCGTAAGACCCCTTGAAGCTTATGTCGTAATTTTACAACGTTGGAGAGGAGCTCGGCCGTTTTGGGGTTTCCGGAAACCAGGCGCTGTGAATGGTTGGATCAGCGTGTGAAAGGATGCATTTGCGATCTGACTGTGGGGTAACCGATTAGTGGCAGCAGGGAATTGCTTGACATAATGACAAGGTGTATATTATGCGATCCCAAGATACCCGCCTTATAAACAGGAGTTGAGACTGCCCACTCAGATTCCCCCCCACTATTATCGCTCTCCCATCATTTATAGCGACAATGTCCTTCGGAGGAAACAGCATCTACCAATTTACTAATGCCGTCTTTGACCTCGAAGTAGGACGTGCATCCAATGAAAATCCCCATAATCTCTCTCAGAACATCGTTGGAGACCGTTACGATTGGAACGCGATCAGGAAATTTACCTTGAGATGGACTCAAAATGACTCGGTTCTCTTGTTTATTATGGATTCGCCAGTTAGTGAAAGGGAAGGAAGGGTTGTGGCTTGTACTACTTGTGCCACTGGTGACGAGTGGGTCATTGACCTCGTGTCGGCTACCAATGATCGCTACCTGTACCAGTATGTCTCGTGAATAATGGCGTTTTCCCATACTCAATTGGCTTCGACTTTAGGATTGGTTTGGCCAGGGACCCCACCTTAGTCTGGGCGTTGAATGTGTCGACCGTGCCAGGTAACCAGGTAAGGGCGTTACTTTTTAAGAGGACAAGACGCTGATCCGGACCAAGGTTCACCTAGAGCCTCGTGACCCGAACAACCCTCGCCAATTCTGGGCATTGAGACAGGTTCCTCCTTAAATTATCTTGTGGGTGAATGGGTGTGCTCGCTAGTTGAACGTAGGCATACTTGGAATATTGTTCTCTTATGGTACAACAAAGGTACACAGCTAGGCAAATCTAAATGCAGGTTTCGTATAAGTGGCGGTAGAATCAATTGGGTGCAAGTTTGAAACCTTTGATCACATTGACAAACGCTCGGGGGATGATTCCCGTCGTGTACAATGTCCTCATTGAAGCTTGAAGGTTGAGCATGTTAGAGTGCAAGCTTATGCCGAGCCCTCCGGTCTACTTTCCTTTGGTAAACATTTGCCAGACCCAGCCGATACTTGAGAAACTGAAGTAAGTTGCTCTTACTTTGTGTCACTATACACACAAATCTTATTCAAGCATATAACTTCGTATTGTTACATAACATTGCTGGGACTGTTGAAACTGGAGAGCAGGCTCTACATCTATGTACTACCTCGGAGGTGTGGATACTGCGGACCAAGAAGACACCGAACAAGACTCGAAATGATCGAGGCGCAACGAAAGACTACTTTTATGAACTATATCCACCTCACGTCTCGAGACGATACCAGAGTTAACGAAATGCGGATACACTTACGATGACTGCACTATCAAGTCCGGGGTGACTTAAAAATCCTCCGTATATTATGATTGCTCAAAATTTAATATTCAACTCCTATTACTTGGCATGAAAAATTCAACCAAGTAAACCGTCCCGATCCATTATCACGCCTTCTTGACATTCTTCCCAAGCACCCAAGCATCATACTTGGCGCAATTCTCTGCAATTTTTTCTATTCCGTGGTTAGCATTTAATCAACACTCATGCGAGATCAGAAACTAACCTTTACCGCCCGGTATCTTATCTTCAAGTTCCTTAGCACCTCTGGTATCCTCCGCAAACACCATAGCAAGTCCTCTGGAAAAAAAATCAGCTCAAGTCCTTTTCAACCAAAGACGACGCACTCTACAAGATGATGATCCATATGACTAAATCGAAAACTAAGCATGCTTTCCAACAAATTCAAAAAAGTCATCCATACCAGTGCAACATCCAAGGACCGGGATTATCAGTCTTGAATCGGATGGTCACTTTTCTCGGCTTATTTGTACGTTTGGGGGTAGTAGCAACTGTGTCTCTCCGAGGCGGATTGTCCCAGTTGTAGTCTTCTTGCTCAGCAGACTGGACAACAGAGAAAGTGTGCTTGAAGAGAAAAAACCGTTAGTCCCCATCACTGCTCATAATCATGGAACGGGACTCACTCCGTGTAAATGCATTGGGTGCTGAGGGACCAAATTCATAAATCGCAGCATCATACACACTCCGTTCATATCCACTTACCATTCCGCCAGTCATGTCCTCGTCATCGTAGAATGTGACTTGAACATTCACATCACGCGGAAGAGGTATCACCGAACTTTCGGGAAGAACGTCATCTACCAAGAGCACTATAAGTCTCCTTCATATCTTGGACAATGATGCTACCTACATGGCTTGACCTTGCCGCTCAAGATTTGTAGCAATACAGCTTCTGAGGGCGATTTGAAGTGTACGTCGTTGATAGTGAAACCTACATCATCCTGTTGTAGATGTATCAGATTTCGACAAGGCAATAACATAGGAAACAATGACTACACACCTTATAATTCAGTCTCACGTCCTGGTTGCAAACCGGAAGATCATCGGTAGCCTCCCTCATACTGATAAGGTCCTCCTTGGTAAGGTCCTTACAGTCGGGAACATCGGCCGTACGCGATTTACTACCAGGCTTTCAAACACTTCAGTTCCACGCTCGTAGAATCCAGATCTTATTTGATGACCTACCGCTGGTCTTTCATCATAGGGCTAAATGATCACGTCATTTACTGCCAAGATTAACAATATAGGATCAAAACCTGCCTTAATTTCCGCCTCATTTAGTAACCTCACAGAACCGCTACCACGACGCTTCGTAGTTGGTTTCTTAGCCTTATCGGCTCCTGCATAATGCAAGATAGCAAGCCCTCCAAAATCTTTTTTATTAGTGATTCTCTCAGCACGGATCCCTGGATTCGAAGAACGTGAGATGGAGAATGGTGCGAGGGAATCTGGGAACTTACAATAGTTGTCCACGGTCTTCGCTGTGTCCAACTAGCCAAAAGGTCAAGACAGTCCAGTAGGAAATCACGTCAAAACTTACAATGAACGAGTATCGTTGTCCTGGTACCAATTTAAATTGATTGGACAGATACGGTATGAATTGACCAACACGTACCTGCGTGGATTGGGATATGAGTGACATCGTATTTTTGAGTGAGCACGCCGTCAGCTTCGATGACGGTCAGCATATGGTCATCGATCGAGAAAGTGTATTCATCGTGGCAGCCCATGTTGATCAATCTGAATCGATACCTATCATCAAATTGGTTAATATGTAGTATAAAATAATAATTGAATTCCGTACTTCTTGTTTGGTTTGACCTCGATTCGAGATCTGACATGGCCGTTGATGAGATGAAGCTTCCATTTACTACAGGAGATGAATATTATGGATTAGTCCCTTAATACGCAAAGATAGACCGACTCTCACCTATCACCTTTAGCTTCCTTTTCACCTACAAGGAATTAGGAGACGAAAATTTCAACTAACGCACACACGTACTGTACCTATGTCCGGCGGAGCCGCTGCGTCAGCTTCTAGATCGAAGAACGCACAGGGAGGTCTCACCAATCAATCAGCGAAATAACTGTATCATCTATGTTTTAGTGCAGTTAGGGCCAATCCTATGTTTGGAGCGAAGAGGCATACCATTGTCCCCGTCCGCGTCATAATCCTTGTTCTTCAAGTACGGATCTTGATCATCTCGGATGATGAGAGCGCCTCGAAGACCATCACAATATTGACTAACTGATGGCGGGAACCTTTAATGACTAGAACAGAGCCCAATACCAGGATATTTCTTACGATAATGAGAGTGGTACCAGAAGGTGCCCGCCTGGTTAGGGACAGGGAAAGTGTAGGTGAATTTGTCGTCTGGGATGATTGGACATTGGGTGACAAAGGCGACGCCGTCGGCCCAATAAGTATGATGCATCTCGATGCCATGCCAATGCTACGACGATTTAGTTCTGTATCGTTCCGAGTCTCTAGGAGGTAACGCACAATGGTTGTCTCTGTGTACATACTCTTGTCGTCCAGGTTGTTGTGGACGGTGATTGAGAATGTGTCACCCTGACGACTTCCTCAACGATGGAAGCAAAAATGCGTTCATTCCGGACTTACCTTATTGCCATTGATGATAGGGCCAGGTAGCAACCCATCTTTAGGTTCCCCACCCAGTGCAGCGAGGACAGCACTGCGCTTAAAAACCAAGTCTGGACGCCCAACCTGGACAGTCTTCTGAGTATACGTCGTGGGTGTATTGACGATGTAGAGATCCCCAGTGTTTCCCATGCTTTTCTTTACCACAGGAGAACCAGCGAGTACCGCTGTCCCCGCATTTCGCCAAAAGTTGAAAGAGGGGAAATACATGGTTGGGTTGGGTTCTTGATTGGCCGCTCCCAATCCAATTTAACCAAAATCTGTGTTACTCGGCGTCAAAAATGGTTGACAGAACGCATGTAACCTCATCCAGGGTGGAGAACGGACCACACCAGGGAAAATGGTGTCTTTTCGTAAGTGCCGAACACCACATCTAATCGTCCGTACCTGTACTACAGTTGTTCGGCTTCACCGCAAATCTTGATCGAGCCGTCACAAAGGTGCATTCCCACAACGAGTCACAAGTCAGATGTGCCGTTTCCCGACAGGTTGAATGTTCTTCGCGATCTGTCCTTGAATGAGATACAACCATTACATCTGCCTAAGACGTACGCGGCATGCAACTCACAAATCCCGACTATAGATAGTGACATAAACCACTTCAAACACTGCATCCATTACTCTATAGGTGCTCAAACCCCGCCGCCGTTTGTGGGACCTAGCCCAATCACTTGGAGCAATCCCAGACTATGTTGTGGCGTGAATTTTCGAAGGTTGTTGAAATGGGCACAGAATGCTCACCCCCCAAGACCTCAAATCGGGATATCCATTAGCCGGACGTCAAAAACCAATATTCGATACAATCGGTGGAACGCCAAAGAATACTGCCAGGCTGAATGTCGAAGACATTTCTGATGGACCCTCACCAACTACACATACCGCATATAGAAACTCGTACGTCATCAATGAGTAAACTAGGGACGCATTGGAGAGAAGACAACTCGTACCTCCTTAGAGAATGCGAAGGACCGGAACCGAATACGCATGTCCGAATTGATACACGTTCCATCCTCTTCACTTGGTGCTTCAGGACTTTTATCACTGTCACTCGTACGACATCCAGATTCACCCAACAATGCTCTCAGGCGTAGCACAGAATAACAATACTCCAACTACATTTACGTTCAACTAACAAACATACTCATTCACTAGTAAATTATTTCAAGGAGGAACTTCCCTCATCGCCCAGAATTGACGAGGGTTGTTCGGGTCGCGAGGCTCCAAGTGAACCTTGGTCCAGATCAGTGTGTTGTCTACTCGGAACGTGATCCGCTCACCAAGTTGCCTGGAGTGGTCGGTACATTCAATGCCCAAACAAGGCTGGGGCTCTTGGCCAAGCCAATCCTGAGGTTGAATCAAGCTCAGTATAGGAAAACGCGATCACCCATGAGACATACTGGTACAAGTAGCGGTCATTGGTAGACGATACGAGGTCAACTACCCACTCGTCACCGGTGGCGCCAGTAGTACAGGCCACAACCTTCCCGTTATCCTCGCCCACAGGTGCACCGTCAATGGACAAGTGAACCGTGTCATTTTCCACCAGCCTTAGGACGAATTTCCTGCTCGCGCTCCAATCGTAGCGATCACCAACAATGTTCTGAAAGAGTTGATCAGGATTTTCATTTGATGCGCGACCGACTTCGAGGTCAAAGACGGCGTTAGTGATGTAGTAGATGCTGTTTTCACCGAAGGACATTGTTTCCAGGAAGACGGGAGAATGATAAGACGGACCATCTGAGCTGGCAGTTATAAGCCCAGGCACTTTGGGATTGCATAACATGCACCTTGTCATTATGTCAGATAATTCTTTCCCCTGCCGCCACTAATCGGGTCGCCTTCCATGCACCCATTCACACACCAGACCCACTCCCAGCGCTTATATTCCGGAACCCCAAAAACAGCCGAACTCCTCTCTCCAACGTTTGTAAAAGCATGACATAAAGTTGTGGCCTTACACAATCAGCTTCTTGGCCTGTTCGATGAATTATAAAGTACATTCACGATGTTCTTGAAAGCAGAGCATGTGTTTTGTATTCCTCATTCGTGGCCGTTAGACGTATATGACGTTTATCATCCAGTCTTACACGTACAGTGTTCCAGCTGGCGCTGCAAGGTGCTATGTATCACTTATGCAACGTATCCAAATCCACCACCGCCGAATGATTTTAGCCACGTGCTCGGGTGTATCGCAACCGAACCAGCTACGGTGTCGGTTCGCATATGGTCACCGGCTTATACCTATCATACCCTGACTCGGAGGCTTCCCGAGAGGCATAGGGTTGTTTCGCTCGATGCCCCGGAAAGTATCCAGATTCATGATATGATGTCTTCCGTGAATGTACCGTGGCAAGACACTGCCTGCTTCAGTGCCCTCCACAACAGGATCTTCGTGTCATTCCCTCCATCCCCTTGCCACCTAATATCCTACCAAAGATTAGATATACCGCGAGGGCGAGTGACAAATGCTCGGGGCGTTTTCTGTTGCTGTATGGTCTCGTATTGGATATTGATGTTGAACATTTCAGAACAAGGAAACCCCTGGAGTTAATTAGGTGATGGGCCCCATGGAGAGCTCGGAGTCGCAATGATAATTTCGCGTTTTTCTTCTCATTTTAATTCCCGAATACCTGGTCGGCCGCATATACAGGTTAGTGGACAGCCATTCACCTCACCGTGTGAAGCTTTGTCATCATCTTGGACACCGATAGCCAATGCAGATTTCTACGCATAAACCAGAGTCAATCTCGCTGTGAACGTGTTCGACCAGAGCTCCCCAGAGCCTCCCATTTATAAATACCGAAGGCGCAGCGAGGACTACTTTTAGGCTGTATCTGAAACGACAATGTGAGAAAGCCACCGAATCCGAGTCAAAGTCCCGTGACGTCACCGCAGGTTCGCCACTACTTGAACAAATACTATGCTCATCTCCAGGCCACATATCCGCAACCGATCGAACTGCACAGACCCTACCCCAGACATTCCAGAGACCTGACGGCGCGGGAAAATTCACGACTGCGCGATCCGAAATGGCAAGGCTGGGCCTGTCCGCCGGAATAAGCTTTGCACCGGCGGATGAGGCAGAAAGCTGGGTTGTGCCGAGAGATCTCGACACAGGTTTGCGGCCGAGTTCTCCCAAGGATGATGGCTTCTTCAGCATATATAAGGAGATAAACAGTAATAAAGAGTACGGGGACCACACCGAAGGGGCTATGAAAGGGCTGATATCAGGCTGGTAGTTTGGATACTATCGTCTTCTTCGCCCCAACTGATGAAATAAAATCATGGTAATGCTATCGAGCAGTTCCGCCGTTGGCACGTGTTACATATTAGGGTGGTACTTTTCCTTCTGATGCGATGATTACACAAGCTAAAGGCTTACCACATCCACATATCTTGATTTTCAGCTTGTGATACCCTAGAACCGACGCTGGCACAAGAATTCTGAGAGGTGTGTAGCAGCGCAGTTCCAGCTCACCACTCAATGCCTATCTACTAGGCTGCACATATTTCGCCGGTGGTGCTTTAAAGCTTTAAGTCCTGCCATCTTACGATTAGATATTGACACAGGGTATCAAGCGCATTGGATGGAACCTAATAAAAGCGACCCATCAAATGTATGATGCTTGGATACATTTCGCAGCGTTTCACCCCATCATTCCCGTGATCATCGAATGCTTCTGTTTCACTACCTTCGGATTTAAAACGACACCAGTGGTGCTAGGGGACGATACTGTATGTTGTTGTAGTTCGCATCCCCCTCCTTTCACGCAAGCATGTCACTCGCTGACGCCTTGATCAAACATGAAGACTCTGTTCTGGGAACGAGATACCTTGGCGGTAAGTTGTCCTCATCTCTCCGACGTCCGGTTCAGTAAATTCATATGGACCAGCCATTGCGCTATCGTGTTTACTTTACGATCATTTACTCCACTTCGACGAAGAAGTGGCGGATATATGGCTGAATTTCCGCCAACGAACATGGCTCAAATTGATGTTTCTCTTGGGTCGATATACTACCGCAGTGTTCGTGATACACAGTACGGCAAGTGAGTAAGAAGTGCCCAGATGACACATGCATCACTGACGGATATACCAGTTACGGGGGGCTTTAACTTTAATATGGATATCCAAGTGCGTAATATTACCTGTGACAGATTTTTTTTCTAACACAGATTTGACTAGGAGTAAGTCCCTGGATAATCTCACTGTATGGCTTAGCCCGTAACACCTACCAGCTGTCAAAGTTATGTTATTGTAGCTGCGGTATTCTCGGGGATTCCATTGATTGGAACAGAAGGTCCGTGACTGAACTAGCATCCATGGGTACATTAATGACGGAAAATGGAATCAGGGGTTGTCATCTACCGTATGCGATCCTTATGGGAGTCCAACCGTCACGTCAATCGCGCTATCACAGCCATGTTCATAGCTGTACTTGTCTCAATGATTATATCTATCGTTTTTGACATTGTGAGAGTTCCAGGTATGTACTCACCTGATATTCTTTGTCCATGAATTTCATTGACAACCCTGTCAGATTTGTTTAAAATCCTTCCAGGATATCCTCAGTGTCTGTTTATTGATACGGATCCTGCGCCATTTCCATACACGCTTTTGGTAGCTGCCGTACTCGTAAGTTTTTCCCAAATATCGAATGCACACTTTGATTAATCGAATCAAAAAGGTGACCTGGGACATTTTCAATATTTGCATCTTTACCCTCAACACGTTTGCGAGTCCATATCGGTGCTCCGCAGACATATTGAAGCGCTTTAGAAGAGACGGAGGACGATACTTCCTTTGTCTTTTCGGTGGGCAATCACATTTTTCATAATGATCAGTCAAGCTAAAACAGGCAGCTATCCACTCCCTGCATCTGTTTATGACGGCCTTTGGGAGGGTGAGTCCTCACTTCAATGTTCATACTCCCTCCAACGAACTTAACGCCGAGGAATTAGGATTATCGACTTTCTACTATACCGTATGTCACAATTGGAAGACTATCCTCAATCTTTCTCACTCCTATGTAGTCTCGTTTTCGCACTCAGTGTTATTGTCAATTCTCGAATTTTCCATGGAATTGGTCGCGAAATGGATCACGAAACTAATGCTTTCAAGTTTAATCTTATCTAGCGTCAGGAGTACGTGGAATGGTAATCCGGGCCTCTCAGTCGCGCGGAACAGGATGTTTAAATTACCATGGGCTCGATAAGGAGTGATTTTGAACCTAGAGTTGGTGAAAATGGAGAAGGTGAAGAGATATTCGTGGAAGAACTGGACTTGAGGACATTTATTGTACAAGTTGTAGAAACAGAGACAAGATGAGGAGAGTGATGACGTTCACCACTACGGCTGGGGGAGTGGTGTGTACTCGGAAGGGCGGGATGTCGATATAGTGATCAGGGCTCTCGCAGTAACTGGGACATTCTGACACTCTGTACAATACGATATATATTATTTCTGTATCTATACGGTTTGCAACAACAATACATGCTCATTGTCGCTTGAGTTTTTGATCTGCGTGGAAGCTAACCGGACAACCTCACCTATCCCACTTCCTCCCTCTGCCATGATATACACCCTCTCCACAGTACACCATATTCATAACCTTCCGAAGATGTTATTCATCCACGCGCAATGCGTTTCATATTACGGGTATCGTGAGAGTGAGTGTATCCCATCGGGGAAGGTGCGTATTTCATTTTTTTCCCTCTGATTGAGAGGGAAAACTGTTGGTGATGGTGCAGAAAGACGTGCAGGTGGTGGTAGAGTGGATTTTTCTTGGCGAATGACTCCCGTGTTTCTTTATTGTGCGTTCCAAGTACATACACTTTTTTGCAAGTACTTTTCCTTACATTCAAGTTCCAAGTCTCCCTCCTATTAGGTCACGTATTCCGTATCACTCGGAACACCTTTCAGATTATCCTCAATATCATCCGCGCTTGACCTCCTATCGGACCTCTCACCTTCCTATCCCCCCGACACTGGAATTCCTACCTGAAATGTGTTGCTCAAGGAGAAAGGCCACCCTCGTTGCGCGTGTGCAAATAATCATTCAGGGATGAGACATTATCACGGGGGAAAAGGTATGGGTATGGGTATGTCCCTCCCGGACTGGGGAAGATAGGTTCTAATACCGGCTGCACAAAGATTCGAATTCCATTCACGGGTGACGTCCGCGTCGGGTCATTCTCTAGGAGTATTGCATGTCGCCAAACATAGCTGGTGTCGACATATGACCAGGTGTTCACTTTGCGGATCTGATCTAGTGCGAGCAAACGGTTGGTTGGACACTACGCTCCGCGATGTCTTCCTCGTAGGGGTGCAGTTTTTCCTGCTACACTGTCGTCATCAACTCTGAGACAAGCCCATCCGGGTTTTTCTCATTCTTCGCCTCAGCTTTGTACTCTAGAGCTAGCTCGTAGGTGATTGGCCTCCAGGATATCTCGTTTGTAGACGAGGAAGCCAAACACCAGGCTGGTTCCAAGATATTCTCGAAACCGTCAATGGCAGTGAACCATTGTTAACGTCCTGTGGGAGGAATGCTTTCTTGGGGTGAGTAGGTAGTGGAGCTTACCGCGGTATTAGGTTGCGGTCATGGAATGGAAAGATTGGTCGGTTGGCTGAGGGATTGTGTACCAGACCAAGGGTGTATCCGTGCGATCGGACGATGGAAAGCGTACCAGGAATAATCGATTAACGTTAACTTCCACAGGGGCTCGGTCAGGCCTATAAGAAAAATAATCATTTGTATTTCTCCATGGGAACTTTGAGGGTCGTTGGACTGCAGCATATTACGCCCCATGATTGGCAGTAATTGGTGAGTGTCTAGTATCCGGCCGCATTTTCCACTACAATATACCCTTCCACTAGGGGCCTCTAGACGTCTAAAACCCACATCCTACAACCCCCAACACGTCGACATCTTGATCACAACCTCTGAAAAAAACCGATGACAATGTTAACTCACCAACATACGACAACAACACGCAGCGCAACCCTCATGCCCGTGGTGGTTCATGGAATTGGGACCGAACATAGTGATTCATTGTGCCAGGCCAGGTAAGGTATTATACGTTCCAGTGCGACGTGTTGATGGTTCACATCGGGGTATGGCGAGGGTGGCCATTCCAACATAAAAAAAAGGTGTGTGCTAAGTTCATTTTCTCGTAATTTTCTTTTGGGGGAGAAATATTGACGGTGGTGCGGGATTTGCGGAAACACGCATAAATGGTGGAAGACTAGAATTCGGTATGGAAAACAACTTGTGGTTACCTATCATTCGTATCTCACCTACACTTCTTCGCGAACACTTTGCCTTACAATCGAGCCTTCCCTCCAATTAGGTATACACGCTCTCTCACCTGGAGGCGCAGTCGCAATAACGCCACAGGTATATACGCGCTCTCACCTGGAGCCCTCCGCCTTTACTTCGCGGAATAAGATCCTTAATACACGTACAGATGGTCTCTGCGCAATACCGCATCCGCCCGATATTCCTGTCCTCCAACGCTTATATTCTGCTTTTAAAGTCACGCATATCTCACCTGCCCTGCTCATCATGCTTCGCTGGGAGAGAAAAGACACTGTCGTTCCCCGTGTGCATATGAATCATCTAGGAGGATTGCAAGAGAGCGAAGTAAGCAGGGAGGAGGGGGTGGGTGACAATGAATGGTATAGGTGTGAGCATAGTAAATTGTTGTCTATGTCGAGGGGTGATCGTACTGGATTGAAATGTGGAGAGGCTATGGAAGAAGAAGAGGAGTAGTGGATATTGTCTCCATGGAGAATGATGTATTCGCATCATTTCGTGGTGGAGGACACAGTACTACTTTTTTTCTTCCCCACACGGCTCGTGCTGATATCTTCGCTGTAGCGGATAGCCGTACACAATCCCATATTGAAAAATTGTCACGAAAACCCCTATCATTGTCTTCACCAACGTCATTCAAACAGGCTAGTGAGGACGGGATAAACTAGTTTGAAAATATCCTTGGTTCTCGTAATTCCTTCATATCATCATATTATATGTTGATGATCATGCTTTACCAACACAGGGATCAACAGCTGGAGTCTGTGCTAGAAAACCCGGAAGCTTAATGAGGATTAGTCCAACTTCAACTTGTATTCCGGCCGACTCAGCTCAGAGCACAGTGATTTTATCTGTGCTTGATTAGTACTACATTTAATGGATTAAGGTTCGTTGTCATGTGTGCGCCCAGAAGAACGCTGAGTTCGATCATGATGCATTACACTCGGGCGTAGAAGCCCTCGATCATCTTCCATTATTCTCGATGCTCATATTCACTCCAGTTGCTTTTTCTGAACTCCTCGTGTACCCAGGCAACCTTCTTAACAGATGTCGATACCAAGATGACTGAAGTTCGTCTGTCCCGGGTCCCTCTTGTCCTCACGTTCGTCCCTGTGATATCTTGCATCAAAGATGATGATCCTATCACACAAACAGTATTAGATCTGATATAAAATGCTCTTCAGGCGTCAATCCCAACTATCTTGATTGATGACCGCCCTGTAAGCACGGAACCCCAAGAACTCGCTTTATAACGTCAACAGATTGAGATGAACTATCGACTCTTGAACGGCGATGAGCCGCGTATGCCGATTACGACGTTCACCTTGAGAGATAATATTGGGAACTTGCAACTGGAAGACAACGGAATTTGTCGCATCTTGCCACGCTACTGGTAGTGCCACAGGGGTGTACCACTTGCACTTTGACCCAGATACTATCTCCAGTACAGCCACCGCGCCGGTCGGCCTGCGGCAATACGCTATCCCCCCTACCTGCGTCTGGTTGACAAGTGGCTCGTGGATGAACTAGTCTTGCCTGAGCTGCCAATCCGATCCCGGTCCAAGAAAATCACCATCGGATCCGGGAAATGCTCGGCAAGCATCTCACACACACTTCCCTACCATGCGTGCCCTTGATTGTCCTGACCGTTTATTCTTATACCTGATCAGACTAGGGAATATAGCTCACCGAGTTATTGCCCATCTATCCCTGGGATCATCACCGTCCAACAGCACATTCCCCAAGACGACCAATCCATTTCCCAAAGCCATTCGGATACGCCAGGTTATTATTTCAAGCACATCGCCAAGGAAGTGTTCTACGAAGATGAGGTGTCCATTCGTGGGCATCGTATATCCACTCTTCGATTTGATTGATATGATTCTGCGATTTATTCACCGCGGAGGCAGTGGAAGCCCGAAGGCATGGAAAATCGAGACATTTCTGGTGTATATAATCGATTCACCCTTGCCGCCAAATTATACCCGCTAATGTGTGCTTTCTACCTTCATGTTCTTTCTGATATTTCCTGATGCCTCAGGCTTTCGACACCCTTGCCGATACTGTGGTTATTCTTAAGTTCCTTGATTATCAATACTTGTCCTCAGCCTCCGCCATCGCGTACACTTGCCCAACCTCAAACCACCAGGATCTCATGAGAAATCAACCCCGAGCCGGATCTGTGGGGGAAAATGGAAACTTATAGTACCTGCTCCATTAAATCTTGATGCAACATTGATGCACTTCCGCACTGGAGTGCTTTCGCATCCGATGAAACATACACCCTGATGCATATCCTGAACCGAATCCACAACCATCCCTCACTGACATTCCTAGCTTAAATCAACAAGTGCGACTCCACGTGGGAGTGCAGTACTTCTTGCATCGCCATATCCAGATTTTCGAATAACTTTGATGATGTACCACAGAACCCACGACTGTACAAGATCCGTTGACAACTGCGAGGTTCACAATAATGCAGTTTCAATCCACGAATCAGTGTCTGTCCAGTTGCTTCTATTGTACTAGTACCACAATGTCTCTATGCCAAGGTTGGGTACCTGGACGTTGGTATGTTTGCGTGTAATGACGATCAAAACCCATGAGTGGAACTTGATGCCATCTCATCTCATCATTTCCGTGGTTGTTGGGTGCCTGTAGACCGCCGTTGCATATTTAAAGTGACATTTCCAGAAAAAAAATACGTGCTACAATTTATATCCCGTCTGTCCTCTTAGGCCGCCTTCCACACGAGAATGTCGGCCCTTAACCCTTTTATCAGCCAGCAAGGCTCTATTATGGGTGCGAGATACATTAGCGGTAGGTTGCATACTCCTCTTCAATGTCTCACTCTCATATGAACCAGCCATCGCGCTATCATGCCTACTTTACGATCATTTCCTTCACTTCGAAGATGAAGTGACAGATATATGGCTCAACTTTCGCCAACGAACGGGGCTCAAATTGATGTTTCTCTTGGGTCGGTATAGTACCACAATTTTCATGATACACACCACGGCAGGTGAGTAACATAGAGCTCAGAGGGCCTATTCACCAGTAACCCATACACCAGCCATGGGGGGCTTCAACTTTCATTTGCATCTCCAAGTGCGTAGTATCACCTGTGACCTACCTAATTTTCATAACACAAACTTGATTAGGAGTAAGTCCCTTAATATACTTCCTCTATGGCTTGACTTGTAACCACCTATCAGTTGTCGAACTTACATTGTTGTGGCTACTATATTCTCCGGTATTTTTTTGATCGGAACAGAAGGTCCGTCAAAGCCAGCATCCGCGTATACACTGTGTGTTGATCATGATTAGGAGTTGTTATCTATCGCCTACGATCATTATGGGAGTTCAACCGACGCGTCACATGCGCCATCTCAGCTATGTTTATATTTGTGTTCGTATCGTTGGTTGTATCCGTGGTTTTTGAAGCCATGAGACTTCCGAGTATGCTCTTACTTGATATTCTTTGCTCATGAACCTACCTGATCAACCTATTAGGTTTTTTTATCATCCTTCCGGGATTTCCCGAGTGTCTGTTCATTGAACCGAATCCTGCGCCATTTCCCTACACGCTTTTGATAGCTCTCGCCCTCGTAAGACTTTCCAGTGCCGAATGCACTTTTTTGCTCATCGAACAAAAAGGTGATCTGGGACATCTTCAATATATGCATCTTTACCCTCAATACGTTTGCGAGTCCGTATCGGTGCTCCGGAGACGTCCTGAAGCGCTTTAAAAGAGATGGGGGACGTTACTTCCTCTGTCTTCTTGGTGAGCAATTACATTTTCCCTATGATCAGTCAAGCTAAACCAGGCAGGTATTCACTTCCTGCATCTATTTATGACGGCGTTTGGGAGGGTGAGTCAACACTTCAACGTCCCTATCTTCCTAAGCGAATTTATTGCCCATGATTTAGGAATCGCGACTGTCTACTATACCGTACGTCATTCTATGGAGAACGTGCTCGATTTCCTTCACTTCTGTATAGGCTGGTCGCCTCGCTCAGCCTCATTGTCAATGCTCGAATTTTTCATGGAATTGGTCGCGAAGTGGAACACGAAGCTGATGTTTTTAAGCTTAGTCTTTTCTGACAAAATGAGCAAGACCCCCAGCCCCCACAACGGTGAATATGTTCACTGGAATTGGCCGCTTCTGCTATCGTGCATGTTTAGTTTCTACTGAACCTGATATATTGTTTGTACAAGAAGTATCCGAACGACAAAAATGTCTTGGACTGGTTTCTTTAAATTAAAAGTCTTAACCCCGAAACTAGCACCAAGAACTCAAGTGTTGGAATTCGGATAGTTAGTGATACAAACCAAATAACACTGGAAGTGTCGCAGGGAGGAATAACAGGCCATTATCCCAAAGCTGCGGGCAGTCATGGTCCAGGCATTTCTTCCCGACTGCAACGATGCTGCTTACTACCATTAACCTATGGGTATCATAAAATCGACTCAACATGTGGCAGCTTCAAACCGTAATCCACATCGGGATAGACATATTTCTTCATCCAATGCCATCTGAAATGATCGTTCTCCGGGAGCTTATTCCCATTCATTTCACTGGCAGTAGCGCAAGGATCAAGCCTGGAAATATGGTCGTGGTTGGATTTGAAATTAGGTACCGTCAGTGTTTACTTCAAGCGTAAAGGTGAGTGCACAGTGCAGAGGTCTCAAATATCAGATAGGATGTTCATAAGGCGAAATGGATTCAGCGTCATTGCTCAAGACCGAGAAATGGACCTCCTGAAACCATAAGTCCCCATCTCGCCCCTCTTCACCGGCTGCCACCAGTCTGCTAATACAACCTATCCTCGGCCGGCCCTGACACCAAGTTGAATTGCAAAATACATTTCATTATCCAAGAATGTCAGAACGCGTAATATGGAATTCACTAGACACAATAAGTAATCAAAGCAAGGTCTTCGTTCCGATCGGGATTGCAACAGCGAGAGAAAAAAAATATGCTAAAATTCGTTAACGGTATGCTAGCACCGACGCAAGAGTCAAACACAAATACATTATCACCAAGGGAAGAAATTGAGACCATTGGGGACGAGGAAAGAAAAGACGCGAGAGATCCATCCAGGCCCACGATGAGATGAGCAAATGCGGAGCGGAACAAGGTGGCGCCAAAAGAGGTATCAAATACGGAGGTAAATGCTGTAGTATCTGCGAAGCGGGGAATATGCAAAGGTTAAAGTAAACGTGAAAAAGGGAAAAGGGAAAGTATTGAGCAAGCAACAATGGCATATTAGAAAACAATTCGATCGACAACGACAACGAGGACGATACGAGATGGGAGAAAACAGGTAATTATCGTATGATGATGCAGGTTATGCAAATGAGGTGGACATGAGGATGCGGAAATGCATGGATGAGGTATTGCACAGAGGGATGTCGATGACGATGAAAGGTATGGGGTGGGGCGAGGAGAGATTCATACATGGAAAGAAATGCAGATCGAAGTAGCCAACTGAAAGAAAGTAAAAAAAAAAAAAGATAGTCCACATAGAAAAATAAACAAGGGCGGCTTTGAGGGAAGGATATGCGAAAGCATTATTACGTGGAAGATATGGTCGAAAGCAAAGGAGAATTCGAGGCACTGGTGATTCACCTTTCACCATCCAACGGCGTGATATTCGAACGCCCAACTCCTGGTCCGCGCCAGGTACCTCCGTTCGTTCTCTTCCCTCTTCTTATCTTTCGACTCATCTGGCTTCACGCCCTTCGGAGTCAGCTTCACAACGTTTGGTATATGCCAGCCCTTAACGCCACCAATACTGTGGCGCCTCTTCAGACCCCTGGGGTGCGCCTGACTAACCTGCCTCTCCCACAATAAATTCCTTCTCAAACTTTCAGGAATCTCGACCGTTAACATTTTCCTCCTGGTCGTACGCGGTGTCGTGGGTGGGTTTGGGGGCGGTAAATTGTATGGATAAAGTAACCGTGGTGGAGGTATCGAGATTGGTTCAACCGGTTGACTCGGGAACTGATAGACGCCATCAGTGCCAACTCCATCCTGGTCGTGATTCGCCTGCACAGCAGACAAAGCCAATTTTTTCACTTTCTTGCCCTCCAACAGCGCCTTCAATTTCTCCTGGGCCACGCTCTTCGACAAATCCAGTTGGTTGTCATCATTTTCGCTGTCGCTCGTGTCCTCCATTACGGTCTCGGGCGGGCGTGCCTTTGGCTTATACTTGCCAGCACTTCCATTGATGCTGACGCCGCCTGTCGTAACTTGTTTCGTCCCGCTGATGCTCCCAACACGGAGTTCCGACATCACCGCAGTTGCTACAGGTGTCTTTGCAGCTACACCAATCGTTGAATTGGTCAAAGCCGCTAGGCGTTTGGGAAACTGATAGGTCCGGCTGGATTGTCGACTGTGTTGGCGAGGCTGAGCACCCTGGTCGGCCTGGGGAGGAGGTGCTTTCGGGAGCGGTTGAGGCAGTATTTGAGGGGGGTCGGCGGCTGGAACTAGCGGCTGAGTACGAGCCTGCTGTGGTTGATGCTGATTGGGTCGCTGCACGGGGGCAAGGGGAGTGAATGGTCGAATAGGCTGGATCATTCCTGAGCTGAATCCACGCCGACCAGGATGGTCCACTGGCAAGCGCCGGGGATCGGGGTTCAATAGCTGTGAGAGTAGCCCGACACTCCTTGTTCTCGCCACCTCTGCGAGATCCTGGAAAGACGACTTAGGCAATTTAACAAACAACTCATCTTTCAACTTTCGGTCCTCCGTTGCGCGTTGTTCCGCCAATCGTTGCTGTGTGCGCGGTTTGAGGTTGCGAGGGATATTATCCGACTGTGTGCGAGTGAGGGGAGAAGGGCGAGGTTGCACCTGTTGTTGCTGCTGTTGCCGTCTTTGCTGTTGTTGTTGTTGTTGCTGAGCCTGAAGTCGCTGCTGCGAAGCGCTGACCGGTGCGTCAACACTTTCAGTATCAGACCAAATATCTGTTTCAGTCTCGAAACCTTCAGAATCGCTCGTGAGTACGATCTGTAGGGGAACCGAGCCCGGTAACAGGGGGTCTGCGATCGTCGCCTCGACGCGGGTAGGGACTGCGGAGGACTTGGCCATTGGGCTCTTCACTTTCTCTTTTCCCTTCCCCTTCCCCTTCTCCTTCTCCTTGCCCGTCTGCGCTCCCACACCCTTCTCCTCCATCACCTGCGAAATGATGGCAACTTTATCCTTACTCCTTGACAGGCCACCAACGTCTTTCTCTATCTCCTGAGGGTGACTCGACGGATTCGACGACGTCGGCGCTCCATCCTGCTTCACGTTCAACTCAGATCCACTTCTCCTACTCTTCGATCCCGGATGGCTCCCCTCATCCGAACCAGAGCCAAAATTAAACATCATAGGTCGCTTCATCTCTTCGGCGCCCTCCCTTACCACTTCATTCAAACTCCGTTTTTTTGATAACCCCTTGCCGCGGATTCGTCCCATTGCTCCTGTCCGACCTCTCGCTGCCTTGCCCCCAGCACCTTTACCAGAAGTCGCCCGTGTCATCGCCAATGGGACCAACGCCGTACTATGACCGTCCCTCGTCCGACTCCGACTTCGACTCTTGGTTGATGAGATTGATCCTTCCCGCACTATTCGATTTCGACCGGTCGTGATTGCTCCACCCCCATAACTCCCTTTGCGTGTGGGGTTAGTCAAGCGGGCAGAAGAAGCAGGCCCCTTAATAGACGTTACGGAACCGGGACCCTTCGAAGTCGAAGACCCCGAAACCTTGCCAGCTGCCGGAGACCCCGAAGCTGTGTCCTTCTCCTTTCTCCTCTTAGGTGCAGGTGGCATTAAAGGTTGAGTCGATTCAGAGTCGTACGAAGGGGATGTCGGGGATAAACCGATATCCGAGTTAGTGGGAGCTGGATGTGGTGATGGTGAGCGGCGCTTTCCGAGTTGGGGGTATTGGAAAGGTTCCGAAATCGTGGTGGCCGTTGTGGTCTTACTGTACTCAGATGGGGTGAAAGAGGAGGACTGTTGAGAACTGGCGCTCGTCGTGTCAGACGATATCGATTGGCGATTAGGATTGAGAGCACACTCCGGCCGTTCTGAAGAAGGTGGCGGGATGGCGGATGGTGCTAGTAAAAGTGCATTAGTACCTGATGTACAGTACGTAGAGAGGCGGCGGATGTGTAATAGGCGGTCCGAAACTATGTCACATACCTTCCTCTGGTTGGCTTGCTTCGCTAATGGGGTTATGTGCTGGGACCGTGCCGGAACTGGGTTTGTTTTCAACCTCGTCCACTACTTCGTGCGCCAGTAACCGCAGTTTCGAGCTCATCTGGCTGCATTTGGCACGTGCCTGGGCTTGGATCAGTGCGTCCTGACCAGGAACGCGTAATAGTGGCACCGAGGATGCTGTTACCACCCCTCCCTCCTGCTGCACGTGGCCCACGGGGAGGTGCAAGACGGGCGTTGCTGGAGGTGTCGGATGAGGTGTGGGATTGGGTGTTGGGTTGACAACTACTAATCGAGGTGGTGGTGGTAGAACTGCAGGCTGATCGCGGTTGTCGGATAGTGGTTCACTCGAGTTGTCGACGGGAGACGGGTGATTGGTGGTGATAACCGGTATAGTGGAAGGCGGGTTGGTGGCATCCGAGTGTGTAGGTAAGACCGGGATAAAGGAGCAGTTGTGTTGGTCTTGCTCGACCTCTGGAGTAGGCAGCGATATCGTAGGACAGGCATCCCCTTTTGTGATAGTGGTCATGGTCGGAAAGTTTGTCGCAAAATGCGACAGCGGACTTGATAAAGGCAAAGTCACTGAGGGTGATACCCGCGGTTCGCCGGACTGTGGTGGGGAAGATTCAAGGGCTGACAGGGTCGACGCAGTATTGGGAACAGGGGTAAGGGACGATAACGACGGAATAGTTGCAGTGGGCAATAATTCACAAAGGATCTTGCCAACCCTAAGGCGGGTCGATCCCTTCCTATCACTATTTCTCCGAGAAGACGGCATCCGCGAGAGAGAAAGAGAGAGCGACGATGCAACAGTTAATGAGATTGAGTCGATACTCTCCTCAGGAAGGGGGAGGGTGTGTGTTTGCTTTGTTATCCCTAAGATCGGACGAACGAATGTCAGCACACGCAGTTCAAAAATAGGCTATGCAGTAATGCGAGCTGGCATATGTATTTAATCCCGCTGAAATAAAGCTTACCCTGCGTGGACAACGGGACATTTGACGTGGAATCACGGGTGATGGGCGGCAGGAGGGGCAACTCCTCTGGCGTGGGGGGACGATATGCTTTCTCGCTGAGAACTACCTCCTCCGCTGCCAGCGCATCCGGCGAAGGGACGTTACAAAGTGCAGAGCCTGGAACAGCCATCGACTTGTACCAGAGCCGCCAGGATATATTCTCGAGTCGGTGGCCGTCTTTCAGCGACTTTTTACATTTTGTGAAAACTAAACTCAGGGATGAGGTTAACGAGAACATGGAACGACAAAGATGGAACTGACTGGTCCAGAGAATGGGAAGAGACTCTTCCCCCTCAAGGTGCCTGACAACATCTGCAGTAACTGCAAGCACCGGTCCAGGAAACGTTGGCAACATTTCGACCTGAATAAGGTCCAGCGACCGACGGGGAAAATTGTGGGGGTATTCTACTGTAACGTGAGCAACACGGTCTACAGGACGAGCGTCAGACTCACGACACACTTGGGCTTTAGGTCCGGGGTTCCGTGGGTAGATATGACTGTGGGGTAAATTTGGGATGCCACTGTTGTGCAGACGGCTGGGCGTCACGCACGACGTCTTGGTCGACGCTGGGCAATGTCTGCTCGTCGGCGGGGACGGCGTAGAGGATGGGGAGAGTGAAAGCCACAAAACGGGAAAATAAAATATATTCGGAATATCAACAACAGTCCCCCGCGTGACACCGGCCCGACGCCGGCCCAATCACCTGGATCCAACACGTTGGCTATTAGGTAAGCAGCGGTGGGTCACTTGATCACCGCCGTGACACTGTGACCTTCCATCCCCAGCCGGCCCTTGCATTGTCCCCCAGCACTTCAGCGAATGCTGTTTTAGTCGACACCTGGCGTCAGTAGTATCTCCACACACATCGATGGATAGCCAGATTATCTGATAGTACCATAGTTTTGTACCCCAACGACTGCAGGCTGCGGGCCTCCGTAAACACTCTGCCCCATCGGTGCATGTCCTCCCAGCCTGATGGCAGTTTCAGGATCAGACTATAGAGAACCTGGCACTTTGCGGGGAAGTCAGTGAATCCGGGGCAGCCCAAATACAACACCAAATGAACTCTATTCCCATTAGCCCTCGCGGCGCCATGTGCGGCAAAGTCTCTATCGCCCCAGAACGTTCACCCCGTTTACATACATTAATTCCGGAAGATGTTTAGCTCCTCCACCTGACCTTAGCCTGTCGCTTCAGTCGTCCAAAAGTAGTTCACTTTTCGGAACGTTCCAGCTGTTACGCTTTTAGTCTAACGGAACTCCTGAGGGGCATGTCAACCTCCGTGGGTAAGTGCCGAGAGGACCCCATGTATCCCACCACCTGGTACAATACTACTGTGCAACAAGACAACGGGTCAGGCAACCAACAGTAACCGCACCTCCGCCTTTCGCTTCTTTCGGACCATGTATCAATAGCAACCCACTTGCAAAAATTATACCATCAGCACCATGGGGTGATTAAACGTCACACTGTCGCTCGTCTGTCTACCTATTCCCATAATAGCAGCATTTTCCGTTCTGAGCTCTCTGCCAAGTTGTGATGAATACTCATCAACACTCTTAATGAGCACGAGGCCAGACTCGTTTCGTCCTCGGTCCTTCGGAGACCAAAATGACGCCAACAGTGGCTCACAGTCCCTCGACATCGGCCAACGCCCACTCTTGATCTCGGCTTGTATTCGCATCTCCAGATACGCTACAGAGCAATATCACGCTAAGTCCTAACCAACGACACCCACAGCAAGTTCCCTAATGTGTGAGTACACCTCCCAGGCCGGAAACGCAGAGATATATACCAGTCCCGATGGTTAAGTATACCCATCGGCGGAAAATCCTTTAATTAATCAACAAAAAGGGCGTACATTTAGGGTCAAAGTATTGGTCGGGTTTTAGAAATCGTATGCACATGTCAACAAATTTAACTTGCACGCCAACCCGGAGGAGAATAACAACTCTGTGCAAAACCCAGCCCGCTGTCGTACATTGATTGTCAGGCTCATATCTATTTCAGATATGTGTCTATGATTTTAAGATAACAATAAACACCAGAGTGTGGGTAGCCAATTCGGGGGTCAAACTTAAGCCTTCCGCCAATCCGGCTTGCTGCCCTGCTATTATCACACGCCAAGGACCCGCCCAGTTCCCCACGGCCTAGGCACCGCTTATCGACACACAAAGTTGCATGGACCTTTCATAGGGCCTCTCATGAGCCAAAACCCAAACTACTTGCCGAAGGACAATCCATGAATCATACCACAGGAGAAAATTGTAGCTGGGACCCCACCAAAGACCACCGTTGGGCCACCCAAATAACTTTGACCAAACATGCAATTCGCCTCCAAGGTATCTTGTCAAATAAAATTCAAGTTCCCAATCATCCTCTTGAACATGATCCGTGTCGTAAACACGGACACCCGCCAGAAGGTTTTCGATTCTGAATTGACCATGTCGACACGAAGATAGATAGCCTGACCGCGTGGTCCCGGGCCACCATGCATGAAAAGTTCGCCGATCAGACGACAGAATTAGAAGGAACCACGGCTCGCGCGCAATGGCCTCACGATCTGAAATAGTCATCGAACAAAGGGCAGAACGCATATACTGATAAGTCACGCTTACTTGCACCATTCTCAAATTTGAGCTCGCGCTACAATAATGCTTTGATAGGCAGCGAAGACAACACTTCGAATATCGACATACAGTGGATTCCGAGACGATTCCGATATCGTTTTCAAAAACGACAATTCCGAAATATCCGAATAACCACTCCCAGTCATAGGCGGCTACGAAGACCTCCCGTTGGTAACAACTCACTCCTCGGGATCCCACAGTTTATGATTATCTCGGTGACTAAGATCGTGGTACACGGACATCAAAGAACAACTTCGGTGAACAAAGCTCTTTCAATAGAAAACAAAGGCTTCCAAGACATTGGGACCGTCCTGACAACACTACACCTCATTGGCAGATACGGGAGAAAACAACTCAAGCGGTGGTCACGGAAATGTGAGTGTTGTTGAAACCTTGATAACGTATAATGAAAACCACCTCGAGTCCTCTCCCAAAAAATATCCAGTTGGTAACCACGGGTAACCATTAATCTTATTATCCAGTGGCTCCAGGGACGGTGGGGCTTCTCGTCTTTGGGGGTGGAATAGAACAAGTTCTGCCTGGTATCTAAAAATAAAACGCATCGAAGCCAACTTTATCGGTGAACGCCATTCCCCTATGGACTACGAGACAATCCAGATACCGTGAAGCCCACTGGCACTAAACACCGGCAATCGCGCGATAGAAGAATGGTGCGAACGGACGACAAGACACACCGACCAAATTCACCACAGGTGATGCATGTGGCGCATGTCTCTATGCAATGCTTATCACCGAGGATGGCCAGAGGGTAAATAGAGAACAGGACGTCCAAAACTGCGGATATACCTCGTGGCCTTTCACCACGGAATGAACATGACAAGTGTTTGATTCCATCACAATCCAACGACGCAAGCTTCAGAGGACTCACGAACCACGAGAATTCGCAAAAATTTGAAGCATCTTCAAGAGGACAGTTGCTGATACCAGTGGCCCGTGCAAACACACCCATTTCACTATCCATTTTATCTACTCCCCGTTTTTTTTTGTTCACAATCTATATCGATAGAATCGAACCGACACTGCTGGGGTTGGGGTTTACGAAATCATAGATGACTACGAGCGCGTCTACTGCGATTTCCTGACACCCCAACAATGTATCAATACAAGACCCACTTGGCCGTTCGTTGTAACCTGCCAGAAGGGGGATCAAGCCAGACTCTCAATACTACCACATGAAATGTAGTACATGGCTACCATTCAAGTAGGTATTGTATGGTTTAACCGAGACATTATTTCCGCTCTGATCTAGCAACTTCTTGAAATCTTGCAAGCCTTCATGTTGGTTCCTGTCCGCGGATCATTTTGGCCAGTGACCAGAGGTGGGTCGTGGAATAGACGATATGGGACAGTCAGTCCGACATGCACGATGTTTACCGAAGCGAGAGTATGTTCAACTTTTGCACGAATAGCCTACGACGCTCAACTAATCGGACGAGGTGACCTCAAGTGACCATAACAAAATTATGTTCCCATGGGAAGACTTCAGAATATCAAGCCATAAATAACGTAGTACCTATCGTGTATCACACCAACACTACATGCACAACGCAAGTAATGGAGCACATAGCAAAAACAAGAGCATTACATCAGCAATAATAACGATATATACGTAGAGAGAGAGCTCATGTACAGCGTTCACATAGAACATCTGACATAAAGAACGCCAAAAAATATGAAATAATACGTAATATAAATTTTTGAACATGTTTTGTTCAGGAGACTTCGATTTCGACTTTTGGAAAAGGTTGCGCGAAAGGTCGAAGGGTGTATGAATATGTGCATGTACGAGGAAGGAGAGAGTTGAGGTGGGATTGAGGGAAAAAGGTTCTGTATGTATGTGCGAAATTGTTGAGACCTGGCGAAAAGACGAGATTGATACGGATCATGCAACTGTCAAAAGAGTTCGAATCAAAAGGATCGGAGGCCGGAGAAAAACGATACGCGAAAAACTGTTATGAATGAGGTTGAACATCACACAGTTAGATATCGTTAACCGCTAAGCGCAAAATGATGAAAGCTGGGAACCAGATAGAACTCCTTTAGCCACCTGACAGAGTAATACCAAAATGTTAGTCAACCCTGTAACATATACCGTTTCCCCACACTAGCGGACCTAGTACGTACTAGACCACAAGGAGTAAAACCAAAGAGTAAAAGAGTGAAACGGATATCGAAGAGACTTCGACCCTGAATCATCTGACTGGTCGAAAACAAGCGAGATAATAACTGCCTTGAGCAGGAGGAAAAGTGAGTACCCATTAAGCGGAGGCAGTTTCACAATCCATGAAAGGTATACACAACAATAATTTGCATCCATGCATGTGTTTGAGAAAACTCAAAAGCGGAGTTTAAAGTTGCAAAAGAAAAAAAGCGCCACATACCATCTATCAGTTTATGCCGCGGCAAATAGATGCTCCGTCACCGACTCAACAAGGAATAGTGTTCAACGCTCTCGTCAAATTCAGCCTCGTTATCTGTGGCGTCGGTGTTGGTGAAGATATCCGGTACGCTGTCGAAAGTGCAATAGTAGAAGTAGGTGATGATTCTGAATGTGGCGTCGTAGGTGGGGTCGGGATCGTCATGCCGTTCATTGTAGGGACCCCGCTTATTCGGGACGGAAACGTCTCGAGTGTGTTATTGCCTCCGTTTACTAGTCTGATTTTGTTGGTCACCAGGGGTGAATGTAATGATGCCATCGGTGTTGGGGCGGTAGCGGTAGTGGTGCTTGTTGGAGTCGTGCCTCGAACATTTTCCGTAAACACATCCGAGTCTGTTGACAATGCCGCAGAATCGTCGATTTGACAAGTACCCTTGTCGAGATGATATTTGAGTCCATTGGGGTTGAGATATGACTGGTGTTAACGCGGATAAACGACTGTTGTAAGAATCAAGATGAAAAATTCTTTACCTTTGTACATCCCGCCTTCTGTTGAGACCATCATGAATTAATGAGAATCATGCGAAGGGGAGATTGGCAACGGTGGCAACTCACAGGGCAACGGTAGGCCTTCTCCCTTCGCTTCACATTCCCACCAGTTATCCGCGTCTTCGCCTTCACAGTATTCTTAGCAGAGACAGCTGTCGCATTGACAATGTCCGCCTTGGTTCGTCCCTTCCTCTCCCTCTCTCTTTCCCTCTCCCGTTCCCGTTCCCTATCTTTCTCCCTGTCTCGTGATGTAATATTACCAACACCGAAGTTTGGTGCGGGAATAGAATCAACCGAATCCAGAATCATTGGGTCGTGTGACTTGGAGTTCGGAGAGGATGAACAGGATGATTTGTGTGTCGAGTCGGGATAGGCATCATATGGTGAACATGAGACGATAGGATATGGATCGGGTCCAATTTCGAGGTCAAATAAGCCGATGCCATATCCTGATTCATCAGGGACTGTCGACATATTGAAAGGCGTGTATACCTGTGGACATGATGATGTCGAAGAAGCTTTATGCTTCTGAGTTGGTTCAGGATTAATTAATGAAGTTGATAGCGGAGTTGTAGGTGTTTGTGGGGAGGAAACGACAGAAGAGGAGCGGGAGGAAGACGGGGAGTGGGATAGTGATGGTGGAGGTGGGAAATGTGCAAGACGTTTGCCAGAGTTTTCGGGGTAGATGCGCATACCGTCGAGATTAAACACGACGACATGTTTTTCTTCAAAGTGCTCTACTAGAGCATGAAGGTCTGGTAGCTGAATGCTACAACAAGTGAAATTTGAGCACTGCGAAAAAGTTGATAACTGAGTGGTTGTCCAGAATTGTGTGATCGGGGGTATAAATAGCTTTGATCAATACGTACCAGGGCAAGTTCGAGTGAGGAAATGTGTTCCATGTTGTGCGCCGCAAGGTCGGATGGGAGGGACATATCGATATCCATGGGCGATTCTGGGGGAGGAGGCGAGGGTGAGGCAGAGAGGGTTGTTGTATTTTGGTGGTGGGTCTCGGTGAGATAAATTGTGTGGGTTGGCGAGAAGCCTGATCTACACGTTTCCATCGACAGACCAATCGATCGATTAGAAAGAACTTCATCGCAAATCAGGTGGGCCATACTCACTGTGCTTTGTTGAATGCACCATGAGGCAAGTCACGCCTGTCCGAGTCCAACATGTTGACGGAGTGATGATGGGATGGTGTGGGGAGGGGGGAGGAGCTAGGGGAAGGCTGATGAAATCGGGGGGAATATTATATGTCTGCGGAGGGTGAGCGGCGGTTCGGTATTTGAATTTGCAATGGGGACGTAAAGAGCATAGAGTTTAGGATGGAGTAGGTGGACAGAATCATAAATACAAACGAAGCAATGAAAATTTCAGGAGCGCGGAGACGATCCTAGCGCCAGTCGTTTCCCGTTGAGTGTTCCCAGCCTAGCAGGGTCTTTACCGGACCGAGCTCTTGCTGTGATTTTCCATCTCCATTTTGAAAATAATCGCCAAGGCACGAGGCAACCCGCCTGTCCTTTTCCAGTGTCTCCCACTCCTCCCACCCATTTACTAGTGACCACACACCACAACGAATGATCCACCAGCCGTCTCCTTACTGAGAATTCTCTGCCGTGGACACCGCAACCTAGGCCACATCCGCTGGCTACCAATGACAGGATGAACGAACCCCAACCCCAACGGCAGTAGTGATAGCGACTGCGTGGCAGGGTTGGTGAGTGGGTTGGGGTCATCAAAATGGACACGATCGGAACCGTGTCGGCTGCATCATGATTTGAAATTCCAGGCAGGGGTGACTTTCACAGCAGCGAGAATAGCCTTTGCCCGTTGGACACACTACTCACGTACTCTGTATGCTCCATCGCGCTACGGCTGGAGCATATTCACGGGTGGGAATGAGCAAGTGTGTTTTTAGTGCAGGGCTTCGCGAACTTGGCAAAGCAGAGTCAATTGCAATTGAACACGTCATTGATAACGACTACGGACGCAATTCATCAACAAGCGCGCTGACGTCCACTAAAAAGTGACAGAAGACAACCTCCACGACTTTCAATGTCTGATACTTGAGCATCGAAGAAGACGCTTTGCGCTTCGAATCATGATCGAGAAGCTGGTGCTGACTAAGCAGGTTCATTCAGATTTCACATGGGCACTCCGAATTAATCCACGGTTTTGGCGCCCACACAGAGAACCTCCTCTCGCGAGAGCGTGGCGAGGTGTGGCGTGATTGAGTCATAGACCTTTGCAGGGACAACGAAACGAGAACCGTGATGTGGTGATCTGTTTAGTGTTTCTGCGGGGATGTCGTGGGAAAGGAATACATGAGCCCATGGGAGCCCACCAGTGGAGACACGGAATAGATAAAAGCTACGGCTGCGAGGCAATGACTTGTGAACATGTCGATGACTCGCAGTAACTCAGTCGCAGCAGAAGCCACCCAAGTGAATTGACAGGAACCAAAAGAAGACTCGTGCGCAGTGAACACAGCGAGAGGATGATGGTCGCCGGCACTGTGCGTCATTCGGCAGGACGAAGCCCGATCAGGTTTCCTTATTGGGATGTGAGATCAAGGTCATAAAACAAGTCATTGACTCGCATTTCTCGGTCACCATGTCTTCCAACGAGGATGAGTACAACGATCACGAGGGCGGTCTTGCCTCGGGCCTGAAAAAACGCAGAGTCCAACGTGCATGTGATATCTGCCGCCGTAAAAAGAGTATGTTTTCTCGCTTTCAATATCACACTCGGCTCTCATCAGATTCCAGTCCGGTGTAAGTCCCGCCATGTGTCTAATCTGAGCCCTGTATGAATTCTAGACGATAGGCAATGGCGTTCAGATGCCCGGAAACAGATGTTCGAATTGCATCACATACAATTTCGACTGCACGTATGTTGAAACTGCCAAGGTGTGTCGGTCCTCGTGTGTTGCGACCCCGCAAGGCGGCTAACATCTGCTCTTGCAGAAACGAGGTCCACCGAAGGGGTGAATTCAGAACAACTTGTGTATCTAACCTAAGCTGAAACCGGGTCATAGCTACGTCGAGAATCTGGAGAATCGGCTAGAGAAACTCGAGAAACTCCTGAAACGGGTGCGCCGCCCTATTTCCTACTGCAGATCGTACGACTCATTCCACTCCAGCTATGTCCAGATGAAAACCTACTCCACGAACTAGATATTGCCATAGACAAGGATGATTTCCCCTTAGACAAACCACCCATCGATCCCAGCCCTCTCGTTGCGTCCTCATCGAAACACGACCCCAATGACAACGCTCATTCCGTAGTCGATATCGCCACCTCCATACTACGGCGCTACGGATCCACAGCACATAACACAGATGAACGATTCACCGATGACGCACACCTCATTCTCGCCGATAACCTTAAACAACTCTCGCTCGAACCCAAAGAATATCGCTTTTTCGGTAAATCAAGTGGCGCTATGTTAATACAGACAGCAATCGAATTGAAGAACGAGTACACTGGCAAAATCTCTCCTACTCCACGACCAGGGATACTTGGACTCAGACGAAACGAGTTTTGGACAAGTCATCCTGTAGGTCTCTCATTTATCAACTTCTCTGAGACCCTGGATTGATGAATGATAGTGGGAAGAGGGTCTGATATCAAACGAGCCTCGAACCCCATACAAGTTTCCTGAACCCGACCTCCTTCGCACTCTCGTAGATTTCTACTTTGAACACGTCAACCTCTTCTTACCACTCCTTCACCGGCCAACATTCGAACGCGCAATCAACGACGGTTTACACCTCTGTGACGATCGTTTTGGTGCTAATGTATTATTAGTCTGTGCGAATGGTTCAAGGTTCTCTGATGATCCAAGGGTATTGTTAGATGGTGAACAAAGTCTACATTCATCAGGGTGGAAATGGTTCGATCAAGTCCAAATGGTGAAGAAAAGCTTTTTGAGCCCGCCAACGTTATACGATTTACAATTCTACTCGGTAAGTCATTCCCAATCTATACTCTAATTCTGAACTGGGTGGAGATTCCATATGATAGTATCTCTGATGCACGTTTGAATTTAGCTTTCAGTGCTATTTTTGCAAGGGTCGTCTGCTCCGCAAGCGTGCTGGGCGATGGTGGGGGTTGGCCTTCGACTGGCACAAGACGTAGGTGCGCATCGAAAGCGAAAGGCTAAAGATCCGATGACCGTGGAGGATGAACTTTGGAAACGAGCATTTTGGTACGTACATACACCGCCCTACCCTTTGGTTCTTTCCTTTTTTTTCTGATAACGCCGAACTTCTATTAGGGTTCTTATATGTATCGACAGAGGTGTTAGTGCTGCGCTTGGTCGACCGTGTGCAATTCACGACGAAGAGTACGTATTCCTATTTCCAAATATGATTTCTTCTGCTGCGTGAACTAAAGCATATATATATATATATTTTAGTTTCGATCTTGATCTTCCTATTGAGTGCGATGATGAATATTGGGAACATCCAGATCCTGAGAAACGGTGGAAACAGCCTCCGGGAAAACCTTCACTCGTTTCTGCGTTTTTGTGTTTTCTCAAGTTGTATCAGGTTCTGGCGTTTTCGCTAAGGACAATTGTGAGTTGCTTTCCAAATTTGACGCATGTATCTCGTTGGGACCCTGAATGATTGATGATTGATATAGTACTCGATAAACAAGTCAAAGATTCTTCTTGGTTTCGTTGGTGACCAGTGGGAACAACATATCGTTGCCGAGCTTGACTCGGCACTGAACCATTTCGTGGATACCGTTCCAGATCACTGTATGTTTTCTTACCTATCCCCCGTCGACTCATTTTAACCCGGCTTCACAGTGCGTTGGGATCCAAATCGCGAAGACCAGACATTCTTCAACCAATCCGTCGTCCTCTGGAGTACATACTACCACATTCAAATTCTCATTCATCGCCCATTCATACCTTCCCCAAGTAAACCTTCACCTCTATCCTTCCCTTCCCTGGCGATATGCACAAATGCTGCTAGGTCGTGTATACATGTTGTGGATGTTCAGCATCGCAGGCTGCCAATGACAAGTCCTCCGGTTCAGATGGCTGTTTTCACATCGGGTATTGTGTTGTTGTTGAGTATTTGGGGAGGGAAAAGGTCGGGATTGTCGATTGATCCTAGTAAAGAGATGGTGGATGTGCATAAGTGCATGGCGGTTTTGAAAGGATGTGAAGGGAGGTGGCATTCTGCCGGGCGACTATGGTGAGTACTTTTTGTTGTACTCCTCATTAACTTTGGGTTGATGGGATGATAGGGATATTCTTTACGAGCTGGCGTCTGTTGGAGACTTACCTCTACCTCAACGTACACCCCCAAGCAACAAACGCGAACGCGATTCAGACAGTCCGATTTCTTCTACAACGAATTCTGAAACGGCGCATACGCCGCCCTTGTCAGATGTTCCACGAACACTTGCGGGTTCTAAACGCGTCAACAAGGAAACTGTTGGAATTCCTATTAGTCGACCTCATCCACGTCACCAACAACATTCAATACCTATCCTGCAGCAACAGCAGCCACAACAGGTGTCAAGACCTGACATTCCCGAGTCGTTGATGCTTGATCCATCGCCGTCTTCGACAATGACACAGTCACAGCAGCAAGAGTTATACGCCCTACCTTTGTACAGTAATGAACTTGGACGGATACCTTTGCATGGTCAAGTCAAGTTTTCTTCGCAAGCTCCCCCGCCGCCGAATATGCCTTCTTCATCGCATCCTCACCCTCATATGCCTAACCATCATCCGATGGATCCGGGGAGTTTCTGGTATTCGTTCGACCAACCACCAATGCGAGGTCTAACCATGGGCCCGGACGGTCCTCTTATGAATCCGGGAAGTAGCACCGGAACTGGACTTGATGCAAATGATGTACCGGGTTCGACGCCATTAGGAGGAGGTCCATCAAGTTCGAGTATAGGAGGGATTACAGAGGGGGTCTTACCACCGCCCGAAGCGGAATTCATCTTTGGGCAGTTGGCTATGGGTTATCCTACGCCTTATGCTGCTACGGATTTGCAGCCTGCGACGTTATCGCAGATGTTGAACGGGATGGGAATGGGAATGTTTGGTGGTAGTGGACAGGGGTTGAGAGAGCCACATGAGATGTTACACCACCATCGGTATGGTTCTAGTTCTAATTCTGGTGGTGATGGAATGGGAGGTGAAGGTGCGGGTGATCAGCAAGAACATGATTTTTTGGATAGCGATGCGATGGCGATGTGGTCTAACGCACCTACCGGGTTCGAGTGAGTAGAAGGATTTTCCCCTTTGACTCCTTTTATGCCGTCTTTACTTCGAGAATTTTGTCTCACAAGCACTAAACCCTATCACCAGCTGATTCACTCTTACTCATTCTTCGCCCTTTCCTATCCGTGTTTACTATATTTGGGGTGACCTGGCTCCGTTTCTGTATGATTTCGTTATGGGTGGGATGTCATTCGGGATATGGATGGATTTTTAGGTTGGATGAGAGGGATGTCATGTCAGCGAGCTTACGCAGGTAGATGATGTACGGCTCCGGTTAGCGCTGGGAGTGGATACTTTAGGTCAGATACGACCAGTCAATCTTTGGGGGGGTAAAAGTCATCATCAAGTTGCGGCCCGCGATTCTGGGTTGAGATTAGCATGATTCATTATTCGTCAAGTTTTGGACTCGCAGTTTATCCGTTAGATATTTTGTCTCCTGTCGAATTTCCCCTTTGGACTATCGTGTATTTGTTGTAATGCTATCCTCACTCCATGTTATATATCTATAAAAATATATAGTACATTCCATTGTCCGGTTTGAAATGTGGACAGGTACCCACTGAGCGGAGGTGAGGTGAGGTGTTAACCCAGTTCCGACAAGGGATGATCCCGATGTTTCCTACAACGATAAATTTTTCACACCCATCGGTGAATGAGCTTAAAGCGCCGTTCAAGAGCAACGAAATTGACGTGTTTTGCCATGACAGGGTCCAGAGACGAGGTTGAGAGACGTCGAGACCAATCAAGGCACGATTTCAAGATGGACACTGAACGGAGTATGCCAGGTCTCTTAATCCCAGAAGGAGTTCCGGAGGAGAGGACATGTATGATCCCAAATCCGCATAGGAACGTCTATCAGCAATCAGCGCTCCGACAGTTGTAGAATTGAAAATTATTGATGTCCCGTATTTACTCACTTTATCAAGCCAAGCCTCTCTCATTTTTGATAAAGGAGTGGGTCCTAGCTCCTGAACCTCCGACATCAACTCTGAAATCTGTGCTGTTATTAGGCTGCGAGATGCGCTGCGGACTAGGAGGGCGCTGCGCGCATCCAACATACCGCCGAGGCCTGTTAACACAATCTGGACTCTGTCGGCGGTGTAACTTCATCAATTGTCTAGTTCTGGTGACAGATTATTGAGTCATTGACGGCTGCTGCCTCCTTGGATAGATTCAGGTCCTGGACATGAAGACGAGCTGCGTTCTGAGAGGGGGGTACATGATCTCTGATACGGGCTCCTTTTTTTACTTCCAACACAAGACACTCGGACCGCGGGAACGGGTGCCTGCTAATTTTGTCAAAACCACGAAAACATGTTTAGGAACATTGTGACACAGGCATCTATGTTCGAGTGCCCGAACTCATGGTGCGCTATATTTCAGCAGGTGTCTTCTAGGAGTCTTCTAGTGCATTACCTATAAATGTGATGCGTCAGTGCCGTTTCAAAAAACTTTTCTCACACACAACAATATCTCCTACGAAGCCATCGAATGTCGAATGCCATCACAGAATCCACGGTGTAGTAGGGTGGTCAACATCAGAGCATCCAATCCAGGTTCACCTCGCTGACATAAGTCGCTTCCAAGAAATTTAGGCTAGTCCCGTTCCGAGCGGTTCTTCACTTCTTGACCTATCTTTGCATCTCTTCTCTTCTCGAATTTGAATTTGGATTCGACAGTTGAACTAAAGATCACCCCTTTGTCGTTATCACCCCGGACAGAAACAATGGAATCTGTTGCTATATTCTACTACTCTGACACCTACCCCCGAGGCCCTTCTATTTAGCTCGTATTCACAGTGCTATCGTGCTGAACGCAGCTGTGATTCACTGTCAATAGACGGGGATAGAGTGGCATAATCGTTGGCTCCCCATGATGCATAGATTTTATCAAAGTTCGTTAGCGGTCTCAACTGACCGCAATTGTACCTGCTGACCCAGACGAACGTTGTGGGGAAGATGCTTATCATTAAACAGGCAGTTTATGCGAATATACAACCTCGCAAACGTCATAATGTTTTCTGTCGGCTGAAAGCGATGAGGTATGCTCCTTCTGGTCTTACTCGCTCCGAGCGCCTTGTTCAAACAAGATTCCAGTCCATGTGGGCAGTGTCATCTCTGGACGATTTAGAAGTTGGTGCTGTAGTGCGGATTGCGTGAGGCGGCTGATAATCGATTTGATCTGAAACCGCCACCTGACAGGCGCCATACGCTCCAGAATCCGAGGCCATAAACCAGCTTCGCCTTGACTTAAACTCGCCTGCAGACTTCAATCCGAAAGATGGCTACCGCGATGACTTCGATATTCTGGTATCTGGCATCAACTTCCTCAGCTCCCCGCAATGATCGATGACCGGCGTCTGAGTCCCTCCTGCTTTGTCACAAGGCTTGTATATCTCTCGCCAAGCCGCCCGCAGAGGGCGGTCTTACGATAAATGCTGTTGAGGTGACTAGGGTGTTTTCCAAACATATGCTTCGGGCACTATTTATAGCTCGACGCCGTCATAGTATGTTCGTTTTCGGTATAAACCATCAAGACGGACCCATTTCCGAACTATTTCAGTAGCTCTTGGCTTCTAGTGAGGCACAGCTACCCGCCAAATACATTCAGTCACGATGTCTCAAGTACGCCTGGAGCCGTACGGACGGCATACTCGTGCCGGCTCAAAAGAATTTGTGGGCTAACGCGTTTCAAATTCCAGGAACGATTGTGCGCTTAGGGCGGTGTCGACTCCATTATAAATTGACTGGATTGCTCCTCGCCCCACCTCATCAGGACGTCTAGGTCTTGGTAGCTCCCCACCCTCACGACTTTTCACGATTCCAATGATTCTGCAAACTTTTATCACCCTTTTCTTCGTCGCTCTCGTCTCTGCAACCCCCGTCAGAGACAAGAGGCAGACTCTAGCTCGGGTTATCTCGAAATGCACGGAGCCCAACACCGTTGCCTTGACCTTTGTAAGTTAGTCAATCCTAATCTATGTACTCACGCTGATGTCTTAATCAGGATGATGGTCCTTGGGTCTATCTGTACGCATGCACAAGAGGTCAGGCGACTAACGCCACTAACGTCTTCTTTTCCAGTTACGATGTCAGCAAAAACTTGGTCAAATATAATGCCACTGGAACATTCTTCTTTAGTGAGTTACCTCAAAAAGTTCGCCGAAATTTAGGCTAAGTGTTCTCGAATAGATGGAAACAATTGTGAGACTGAAATTACATGGATAATCTCCACCGACTAACTTCAAGTAGATGCATGCATCTATGACGCAGACGAGGCCAAACGAGTTTTGTATGCTTACCAGAAAGGTCATCAGGTTGCCTCGCACACCTGGAGCCACAGTGATCTGTCGACTTTGTCTTGGGACAAAAGTGCGTATTAAGATTAAAGTTACAGTCTCGTGTCTGACCAGTGGGCAGTTCATGACGAAATGTGGAAGGTTGAGCGTGAGTGTATCCGAGTCTCCACCGGTAGACGTTTGACAGAAAACATCCGTAGAGGCACTGCAAAGGATCGTCGGTGTTGTCCCTGCGTTCATGAGACCTCGTGGGTGATTTCCTCCTCGATATGTTACGTTGTGCTCAGGTTTGTTCATCAGCCTATGGTAACTATAATGACCTCGTTCGGCAAGCTTCTGCCGTTCGCGGGCAATCCCTAGTCCTCTGGGACTTCGAGTACGCTAAATCCTTTGCTTCTCAACAAAACTGAGAATTAAGCGATTATCTTTAGCTCTCAGGATTCCCTTGGTGCCACTCCTGCAGAGAGTGAGAGACTGTATGATCAGCTCCTCGCTGGACACCCCAACACCATCCTCCCATTGAACCATGAAGTCTATGGTATGTCTTCTTATCCTATTTTTCTGACTCCCTTTTACTGACAAAATAATAGAAACCACTGCGTAAGGCCGCATAGTAGTTCATGATTGATCTCGCTAACTGAAAATTGAAACAGCCACCAAGTTTTGCCTTATGTTCTCGAGAAGCTCAGCAATGCTGGATACAGGATGGTATCTGTTGCTGAATGTGTTGGTCTTGAGCCCTACCAAAGCGTTGGATCTCCTGGTGTTCGCGACGTAAGCTCATATCCTCTTCATCAGGAAATCTAAGTACTGATTCAATCGACCATTTCCAGGATTCTTGGCACTGCTAAAGTACTAGCAAGGACTATGATTGGCTTGGACCGAACTTAATTCCGGACCCCTAATAGTAGCCCACAGACTTCATCGAGCTACTTACTTTCTACGTTCTTCGGACATGCCTAGTAATATAAATAGTTTCTAGTCCCGGAATCCACGAATGCACGTTCAAACACGCGGATTGATCAGATAATGACCTCATACTTATGGTTTGTGCCATTCTCGTGTCTTTTCGGCCTTAACGGTATCCCGGTGATTCACCCATCGGCCCTTGGCTCCTGCCTTGATCGTGGCCTCCAGCCTCTCGGTGCCTTACCTTCCATAATGTCAGTGGACCTCCTCATTTTGGGCGCAGGTTGGACTTCTACTTTCCTGATACCACTATGCGAAGAACGCGGTATTAAGTTTGCCGCGACCTCGCGGTCAGGACGAGGTGTCACAATTCCATTCGTCTTTGATCCCGACTCGGATGATCAGAGGCCTTACCAGGCACTCCCAGATGCTCGAACGGTTCTCATCACATTTCCCATCCAGACAAGTGGAGCATCACAACGGCTTGTGGGAGGCTATTGGTCAACGCGGAAGAACAAGATAGACCAACCCTGCTTTATCCAATTGGGGGCTACAAGCAATTGGGGTGTAAGTGATTATGGTCAGTTTATCCTTGAAACCACCCGCTAATTTGTTTTTTCTATTGAATTGCGACCTTGTGCTCGTTATGTTCAGCGGAATAAGGATATCGAAGCAGGCACAGAAAGGCGTCATGATCCCTGGTGCGACCGACATACCCCACACGAAAAGACTCCACGTGCGATGTGCGAGGATGAACTGCTCGCATTATCTCCCAGCACTCCCACCACTGTGCTCAATCTCGCTGGCCTATGGGGAGATCAACGTTCGCCCCGAAATTGGGTTGCAAGGGTCGCTCCAACAAAAGATGCACTCCGAAATAAAGTGCGTTTCATTTTTTTTTTTGTTTTATTATTGTGACCATCTTTGAACACGTTTTTCCCTCGTATTTCATCATCAGGGTAGCATCCACTTGATCCATGGAATCGACGTTGCCCGCGCCATCCTCGCCGTCCACGGCAATTTCTCACTCGCACAGGGTCAACGTTGGATTCTTACTGACGGTCGCGTCTATGACTGGTGGGATCTAGCTTTTGCATGGGGAACGCCTACCGCTACTCTACCTGAACATGCCTTAAATCACCCGTCGACGATGTTGACCCAAGACAATGGCGAAGAACCCAAGGGGCGCGGTCCTCAGCCCGATTGGGTCAAAGACCTGATGCAAGAACAAGGGATTCGTGGACTTCCTCGGAACGTTGAACTTTTGGGACGTGCATTAGATTCCAGGGACTTGTGGGCAACCTTTGATCTCAACCCCATCAAGGCGCTTTTAGAGTGCTAATAGAAGGGTAACAAGATTGATGTGTGAGGAATAAGTATGTGTTTCGAAAAAAGATAACGTCGGCGGCTGGTGGCTTGCTTCCGGGCTCTGTTGCTACCCCTTGAATGTCGGTGGTAGTGAGTATTTCAGGCTGAATAATAGGAGCCGCAACATCGGGCGTCGCAAAGAAGGCGCTGAATCGTAAAAGGCTGCTTATTTTATTGCCATCGGAGCAGCAGGTGCGAAGGGCCCAGATAATTAGCACCTTGCATTTATCACTAAGCAGAGAAGACGCTAGCAACCCAATGGGACATTTGAAGCTGCGCCCGCCGCTCCTCTGGAACGATTACGGTCCTTTCTCAGGCCGTTCACCGCCATCGGGTGATTAGACCAATAAATATCTCCCGTATCGAGGATAAGATACTGCGATGCAAGTATCTGGTTTGGCATAGGCGGATATAAGATGGAGGAGCACCTGATATTAACTTTAGTATTTGACAGGATTGCATCAGCGATACCCTGAGATTTGACCTAGGGCGCCAGTTCAGGAGGACAGACGGGTTTCAAGTACGGTGTGGAAGGGGTGGCAGAGGAAGAGTTCATCATGATTATGGGAACATGTGCATACTACATGCTTGCGGCCTATGAGAATAATCCGAGGGACCAAAACCCGATGTTTACTCCCTGGGGGCGCCCCGACCGACGCCAGCATATTGTGCCCTCTGGCTAAAGCCTTCAGGCGCACCCTCCTTTTTGCGGTAGTCGTCCCTGTCACCACGGGGCGGACGGTAAGCACCTTCACCCCCGGGGCGGGCACCAGCCGGGCGAGGTGGGCGAGCGGCCTTTTTGTAGGTGGAGGGAACGATTTCAGCCGGTAGATGAAGCCTTGCAAAAAATGAGAACCCAGACGGATGAGATCAATAATCCTCTCACCATTCGCGGAGGTATTCAACGCCCTCGGGGGTCAGAATATAATAGTACCACTGCCATGAAAATTGGGTCTTGACCAAACTCTTGGAGGTGAGACTCTGCATGGCCTTGATCACTTCAAGATTGGGAACATCGAGTTCTTCGTGCTTGGGCGCATTAAAGTCCTTCTTTGCGACGAGAACACCCTCTGTTGCAGGTGGTCGTCAGGACTAATGTCTAATTTCAGCATTTCAAGATTCATACCTTTGAAGAGGTTCTCGTAGATGATACGCCTGTTCTGTTTTGAGATGATCATACTGGGCAAGCGGATTTATCGAGCGGAGGCTATGGATCACAATCTCAATCACGCTGTTGCGCATTTCCAGAGGTTGGACATACTGCGAGTACTCAAGTCGCACGAGGTTCCGGCTGAAGGGTCAAGAGTTGGGTCAGTAATCGTCATCATCAAACTTCGAGGCCAATCCAGCCCTTTCTGGTGGTCCGAGCTGCACAAAACACAGCACGCTGGCATAAAATGGCCTCTAGAATAGGTTTGACTACTCACTGGGCGGATATTTGACGAGGGCCTTGCGGGAGTCTTGACGTCGACGAGCTGCACGACCGCGACGATTGTCCGTGTTGCCGCCATGCTTGTCTATGCTTGCCAAGACCATTTGATACAAACAAGTCCTTCCTATTTAC
Organism: Chlorophyllum brunneum; assembly: GCA_963576785.1. NCBI lineage: Eukaryota > Fungi > Basidiomycota > Agaricomycetes > Agaricales > Agaricaceae > Chlorophyllum > Chlorophyllum brunneum. The sequence continues at coordinate 2,956,792 of OY756143.1, read as the reverse complement.
ATCACGTCCATGAGAATATATACTTTGTAGCCATATACATAACAATCATAAAGAATCATTAAAATGACAACTACGGCACTCTCAAGATAAACAGTCACTAGGGCTCCAGGAAGATACACACATTTGCGGTCCTCAAATTACTGTCCGTCGTACAAGCCTCAACCATCTCTGCACTTCCGCCGGGACGTGGGACCCCTCTGGAATACCCAAGACAACCACACGGTTATTAAAAGTCCACCTGTTTCTCTTACTTGCTCGTCACTGGGCATTTTCCACTCCATAATTGTAAACTCCGTTGGACAGTATGCCACTGGAGAAAAACCTGTGAAGATAATCAGCTTCCGCCGATAACTGACCACCTCGCTTAAAGCAAGGGGGATCTGCGGTCGTCCTGATTGCCAGGTACGCGAGAGTCACTCGCTGTCTATCAAGTTGTGATAAAGTATGGCCAATGAAAATGAAATAGGGTCCGTTACCTCACGGTGGCTATCGGAACCGCACCAAGCCACCAAGTCCGTGAACCTTTCATGCTTAGCGAGCGGTCTCTCATTCTCCCTTTCATTCTCCTAATGGAACGGATTTCCTCTTCTTCAAGGTTAGATTAGCTATCAATGGATCAAGCTCCGACCCCTGTTTTTCGCCTAAGCTCGTGTACCCACATGAATTTCAAGCGATATTCTACTACCTTGTGGGTGCGAACATAGCCCTGACCTGTAATTGTCAGAAAATCATCTGAAAATAATACCAAGACCCCGTAGAGACTTCATGATCGCTCTGTCCGATTGACACTTGACCCACCTTATCACGGTCAAGCTCGGGTGGTATTATGCGCTCTTACGAGTGGATGGGAGAACCTTGAGCTTGGCGTCGAAGTGAACCAAGCTACGTGAGATAGTTTTGGTTGCGGTTGTCCCACATAACAGCGATCAGCGATCCAGACGGTAGACACGTTCCAGCGAACAAAAACATCATCATAGATAGATAATCATAAGTACGTGGTAAATATTCATAATTACGCTGCCAATTTCCGAAATACCATTTCCGTGTTTCAAGTTCTCATTCGGACGCACACTCTAGCACCTCACGTCTTCGTCAGGCTGATTTCCAAACGAACGAAATTGTTGTATAATTCGTCGGAGGTAATCAGCGTATCCTCCGCGTCCCTGTTCTCCGACTGCAGGAATGCGGTCAAAGGCTACGAGGGTCGACTCAGTTATAGGTGGAGTCAATGAGTGAAAATTACATACATCATGGAACTCGAGGAACGCCGCCGCTTGTAGGGATATCAGTCAGTGGAAGGAGTACGAAACGGGTCATGTAAAGGCATACTTCCGGGACCATAAGAATCCCCATGGCCGCTTATTCCCGAACCGCCATGAATGAGCTTCCTAGCACCCTTGGCAGGAGTAGTCAGATTATTAGAATAGAACATAACACCGTGTTCTAGAAAATTTGTAGTCAAGGGCTCTTCATTAGTTGCGCCATCACGTACGGTTGGAAAAAAAATCGAGCGCTATGCCCGACTTTTCGGACGAGAGTCGGACGGACGAAGAAGCATTGAGGGTTCCTGGAGTCAGAATACCATCCAATGAATTCAAACCCTCCAAATCGGAAAGGGGCAGGCGCGTTGGTAGGGGATAGATAACGGAGTTGACGAAGTGGAAGTAATCATCTACCGTAGGGTTAGGATTCTGATATGTCCGTGCGGTATGAAGATTTACCGTATCCTCCAGTGGGGAAGTCTTCCCCAATCAACTTGGGCTTCTGGAAATCGTAGGCCGGTACGGAGGATATGGGCGTGTAATCGCCGGTAGGAAGAGCAAAATCGCCTAATTTCGCAATACCGTCTGCCTAGAACAAGTATTCAGATCCTATACTTAGTGTCATTCGGTCACACACGCAAACATACCTGAATGGTCAGTGTATGATCTTTGACAGAGGAGGTTTCTGACTGGAGACCATCGACCAAGCTTGCGTTCAAATTGAAGCCCCAGTGCTAGTGGTACTTGTTATTAGGTTAGGACTTATTGGCACAGCATAGAAACGCCACCTGTGTCAGATTAACAGGTGTGACAGGTTTTTCTTGGTTGTTTAGCCTTGACCTGTAAACGATGGTAACATGGCCCAGCCTTTGGGCTGTGCCCTGTATGGGTATCGAAGGAACAAGAGCTATCAAAACTTCTGTCAACAGTTCGCCAGGATATCCCTGATCACCGTCTGGGGAGACCAAACTAAACAACGCATAGGTTTTTTCGGGAAGAGAGTGAATCCGCTCTAACTCAGTCTTGGAAAACAACTGAGGTGCTTCTTCGCTGGAGAGGACAGTCCATATAACGGCATCAAACCCCACTGGGCCTCCATGCAGAGAGACTTTGGGGTTCTCTGTCGTGCGAGATTAGGCGCAATCAGATGAGATACTGACGGCTGGCATACCGTTGGCTTTGGCTTCAAAGTTGCTCTGAAGACCCTTCCGGTTGAGAATGTGAGTTCCAACCGGAATTCGGTTGGAATATCTTCCTATCACTGTATTCGTGTACTTCTGAGTAACATGATCCACAGGCTTCTCAGGGCCGATAACGATGTCGTTCTCCTGGACAGCGTGTGGGTAATCGACCCCAATGATTCTAATCTTCGAAACGTACGCGTCCACCGGCTAGGACAATCAACCTGTGAATTGTGAGACCTCGAGGCAGTATCTGGTGAAGATATCAAGTGGAGTGAGTGCTTGAATACTGACTGCGGTGACAGGCACCAAATCGCACCTCCACAGCAAGAAGGGGCTTCTCCCCTGGCAATTCCAAACGAACAGGTGTATTATCAGTCATTTCCAGGTCGAGATGGCTGTAGAAAACTTGTAAATCTGTGAGATAACGAAAACATCTATGTGTGCCAAGTGGCGACAGTAGAGTTGTCGTCAGATGATGAGGCGCCAACGGCCCGGGATGCGTGGATAATGCCGCAATTAGTCCTTGTGTTTCTCCTTCTGCCCCCGTTTGTCACAGTGTAGTACCTATCTGTTTGTTGTGCTTATCGAGCTTGGGGAAACTTCAAAGTATGCCAAATGTTGAAATTTGAACCGAGAATGACCGGAACCAAGATGTTGGTGCAGCTGAAATGTTCCGTCGCGTTCCGCGGCCGTGTTCACATCTCATGGCGCGGTTTTCCGGCTAGTTCCATCCGCGCCGTTAAATTGCAATTACCCAATAGCTGTTAGGTTCTTACAACAAAGAGATGACTGGTGGATTACTATGACGCGAACAGCTCTCACTGACATCTCTATAGGGTCTCAATAATCTCAGTTTTCGGGCAAAACATCACCAAGCCGAGCGTGGCGTGTCCCAGAAGGCTCGCTAATCAAACTTTGGCAGATGGTAGTAAATCCTAGATGTTCCCTTGTTCATATCACCGTGACTTGAGAAGGCACCAAAAGGATTATCTTCATCCCAGTCTCCATACATACATGAGAGACCGTGCGTTTTCACCGAATTCATACCAACGCGATGTTCTCGGGCCTGGGAAGAGGTTCCTGAGAACATGATGCTGATGATTGTCGCATCAATCATGTCAAAGTACCATGAGAGCAAGAAACAAGTCGAGGAAAGGTGGTTGCCTTCTTACTCATGTTGATCCACACACGCGAGTTAGTGGGTCATGAGATTCCAAAAACATTTTGAAACTAACTTGAATTGTCGTTCCGGCGATATGGAGGCTGGGAAAACAATTGGGCTGCAGTCAGCACAATGACTGTCATCGACTCCTTGTATTGAGCTTACGCAACTACACGTCTGATCCGAAACCGCATCCAGAGCTGCTGTTAAGTATGTGTATGACGAAGATGCTAAGTAATCGTGGCGTTGGTTAGCAATGCAAGTGCGACAACTTGGCCGCAGCATCAGCTCTAGTTCTGGGAAAATGGCTGTGAGTTGTTTTGGCCTCCCTATCAATATCGATGAAAAGTAAAGGGACGCCGCGGGTTGGAGTTTATCTATCATAGCTAAGTCCATGGTAACGACGTCTTGTCGTATGCACTAGTATTGTTGTCCATAACAAAAATAGTGAGCATTCTTACTCTGATATTTATTCCTGTGGGTTTCGGGCTTACCACCGGGAACCACGGAGATTCGGACAATAAAAGCTGAAGATGGGATGATATTCCTCCTTCAATGCAGTGACACTATTAATACCATGGCCGCGGGGGCGTACAGTCCTATCCCTTGGAAAGGCGCATGGTCTGTACTAGAAGACTCGGAGGGTCTGTTGCATACAAGGATTCGCCTGTTGCCCCGTTTCACACCAATGGCGATTTCCGTCGCGAAAAACACAAAAATAGCCCTCTGCCTATGTCATAGCCGCTGTCGTCATAACTAGGCCAGGAGTCAGGTAGTTCTAGAGCTTCATGAAATCGGCCTTGGCTGCCCTGGACTGTCCTTGTATCATTAACAAGTGCTAAAGAGCGGCGCTAATGTCGGCCATGGAGCTTCAATGGTCCTGGAGATTAGATGATCCCTCAGACCCTCAGGTTCCAACAGAAGTGTAATCATAATATACGCTGAACAAGGTTTCCGATCCACGGGAGGCTTAAAACGTCATAGGCATTTGACTGCTCATGTCCATGGAATGCAAAGCTTATGCCAACTGGATATAAATACAATCCCTATTCGAAACATACACCATGATATCATTGATAGGGACTTAGGGAATGAGGACACTGTGCGGGGGAAACCCTGCAGCTGTCGGTGATGTCTGCATTCTCCATGGGTGTTGTGTATGGTTCCTCGTCACACCGCTGGTTATTCAAGGGTCATTCTCAGTCGGCACCATGCGGCTGCAAGAAACCAGTCGAGCGTGTGAAGATACATTGATAATCAAATGCGACTATTGTACATGTGCATAAAGTAAAGGAGATCTAGTACATAAAGATACGTCCATGCCAATGGTCGAGAGAAACCGAATTTACGAAGGGACTACGGAGCTACATCTAATCTACAGATAATGCGAAAATCAAAACATCTAGAAAATATACTATGGTTGACGTCAGAATGTGATGTGTCACTCGTGGAAATGGGCACTTACTGCGAACTCATTCTGCGAGTGCAGCTTGAAGCCATTGTATGTCTTGGCATCAAGTGGAGAGGTCGCAGCATCCCAACCCAATCCGATCAACGGGTCAGCGTTATTGGGAAGAGTCTCGAAGAATTGTGTGGTTAGATCGTTGGGGTAGACGGAGGGGAACTGGGAAGAATAGTTTTGGTACAGCTCCTGACTGGCACCCCCAGGATACACAAGGGAAGATTCCGACGCTTGTCCATTCATGAAGGGCTTGTTATACATAGAATCCGCTGGTAGCGCAGATGCGTCAGAATAAACCAGTTGGGGAGAATCCGTGAGACCGGAAAGGGTCTGATTGACCGAAATGTCAATCCCTTGATACGATGCGTCGGTGGAAGGTGTAGCAGGAAGCGAGGAGCGGCCATCACCCAGGATATCCAGGCCAGACATGTGAACCGGTGAGTTGAAGATAGAGCCGTCGTCTGAGCCAGTTGGTGATGATGACGACCATGATATTGAGTCATAATCATACGAAAGGGTACTCTCCGAGGAGAAAGGAGATTGAATCAGACGAGGCAATGGGGCTGAAGGCGTCGCAGGGGAGGCACTAGACGAGGAAGACACGCTCTCTGTCCTTCTCTCAGAAGAATAGCGGGCATTCTCTGGGGATTTCCTCCTCGGCCTTGCACGCGAGGGATCAGCATTGAACCTCGTGATACTGTTGTATCTGGGCACAGCCAAATAAGGATATTGTCCATGATGGGTACAGGCACATGCATACCTGTTCTTTGCTGACAGTCCTGTTCGTCCAGGGAAGTAAGTCTTGACAATCTTTGTCCAGACTTTTCCATGTTCATTGACTGCTTGAAGGAGCAGTTCATCCTATTCCAGACAATTAGCGAATGTGTTATGAAGTGAGTAACCATGAGCTCACAGCATCGGGCGTCCATGTTGTTCTGTCGATGGCAGGATTCAAAGTATCTGTCCACCGCTTAGCACATTCTAGAACGATGTCAATAGGGTGTAGCTGTGACTGGGAGAGGTCACATACGGTCACTATTCCGTGTCTGCACAACAGAAGCAACAAGCGACCATCTATGAGGAGTGTGTTTGAGACCATGTCCTTATTGTGCTGGGTCATACATACCTTGTGCCATATCGCTCAATCCCTTTGACAAGACGTTCATCTTCTTCTGGGGCCCAACCACCCTTGACGACATCGGAAGCCATCTTGGCGAACCATCTCTTGCGGCAGTCCTTATTGGTCCTGTTGGGGACATGTTTGGCAATAGCATGCCATTTAGATGGATTTGGGTTATCGGGATCCTCTGTATGAGCAGACGCAAGTCAGCGACCGGGGTGCGAAGCGATGAGCTGAGCACACACCCTTCGTTACAGCCTCACGAAGGAGTTGGTCTTCCTTGGCAGTCCAGGATCGACGTTCTCTACAGAGCATGGTTGTGTATGTATGCAGGGGAGGAGTGAGGGGATAAGTGCTGAATCCTGGAGTTGGATGAGGCTATAAGTAATCGAGGCAGATGATAAGGAGCGGTTTTTATTCAGGTAGGGTCCCTGGCTTTGCCGGTATTGGCAGTGGGGGGCTTTAGCTTTCTCACACAGCTGAGATCGGGATCATAGCGATTCTAGATGAGATTGTGAGTCGAGATCTGGTCGTTACCCATGGCTTATGTACGAGCGATGTCCGATGGGTACTGCCGTGTCATATTCCTAAGCCGTTCCTAAAGGAGCATCGTCGTATTTGGACGTCCTGGACTCATCGCATGTGGTCGATTACGGTTGGCGCCCATTTTCCATGTTCGACCAGTCGGACAATAGCTGCCCACGGCCGCTTCCTCCATGGTTCTGATCACAGGGTTTCCCCACGCAGATTCAATATTTTTGCCATTTCCCCCCCTTACAATTCCTGGACCCCACCAAATCGCTGGCATAAACTCGGTTGACAGTGACTATGGCACGTTTAAGCCAAGGAGATTACTAGCGATCACCTTTGCTTAGTTCCGGTTTTCCCCTGAGTTCCAAATGCGGAACCCTCTTGTCCTCGGCACCAAAAATAGGTTTCCTCAACTGGTGGCATTAGTCCGCTTACTATAGCGACTTGATGGCGAAACAGAACCGACGCATCCTGACAAGCGTGTAATACCATTCGTTCACTCTCGCCTGTCGACTTGATAGTCGAGCCTATGCATTTCACAAATTGGACACCGCCAAATTCACCTTGCTGCGCGGCGCTTTCATTTGATCGTTACCCAAACATGCTAAGACAAAGTTGATAATACTTGCTTTTTTCGCTTCGTGCACTCCGGAGTGACGCTGATGGCTGTACTGTTGCTAGCATCTTGGCAAGGCGCAGCATCCAGCACTAAATGTTCGTAACACTTTCACTGTGATGCGCTCTGGCTTTACCCAAAACCGAAATCAGGTCCATGGTCCTGTCGTCGGGGACAAGGCCCCTCCAGGGATGAAGCGCTTGAGCGTACATCAGTCACTTTGACCCCTTCCATATACGTACCAATAATAGTAATTTCTCTCGTTCGTATCATCACGCAAGAGTAATGAACACCGCCGATGCGTCCCTGATAGCCGCGGTTAGTCGAGGAGGTCCCCGAAGGGGGAACGCCAGGCGATCAGGTCGCTATTTATGATAGAGTCCGCCTTCCTAACCGGTCCACTAGGGTTATTCCTTCCTCGCGTTATGGTTGGGGGCCATGGACTGATGTGCGCTCTTAAAGCTCCCATGAACTGATGTGCGAAAACATCCCTTTCCCTCGTCAGGGATTCAGGGATTGTAAGGATTTCCCTGACTTTGAGAGCGTCTGTAGACAGATTTAGCACTTGACGGTCAGGTGTTTGCCTGGTGACTTGTCCCCAAGTTGGTGATAGAAGCTGTCAGGATACTTTAGTAACATGTTCGTAATCTGTTTGTACTCAGCCCATGACGCAATAGTTGGGGGACCGCAGGGCCTCCATCGAAACCCTCAAATGCATCTGTCGGACCTGCCTCAAACAAATAAATCTCATAGTGTGTGTTGGAGCTATTGACTGTTGGTTGCTTTTCATGTATGCTTCACTAACATTGTTACGCGGGTATTGTGAGCAAGCGACGTCACGTACGAGGTATAAGCGGGTTTGGTGCGCGACCAGCGGAATCGCGGATGCTCGTGTTCCTTTCTATATCAGAGATTCATTCTCGCACGATGAGGGCCTTCGGCCGTGCTTCATGGACTATCCATGAAACTGGTTGCGATATACATCCGAATGTAATCATTTCGGGCATGAAACTGCACTAGCATCGAGGGGGATGGCATTGGGCGCTCATCAATGAATTCCCACGTTGATCTACATACGCCCTCGACGATCCAGAACGGACTCTGAGCTCCGTCGTTTCAGCAACTGTAAAAGGCGTCAGTATCAACGTTATCACTGCTCAAGGAGTCTACTCTAATCGCTTCCTCCCTTCAATAGGCACCTGATATTAGCTATTGGGTTGATTACCGGAGAAACAGTACAGTACCAGGCGGCCGTTTCATTCTTGTGTGTGAAGGTACTCTTGACAACTCCTTTTCGTGCTTCAGAGTGCCAACTGCCAGGCCGTCGGCGCCCAATATGCCTTCCCCAATAGACGATATGCGATGAATACGAAGATACAGATACTATGGCTCAGACCGTTCTAGCATTCGGCTAGGCCTACTTCCATAAAGCCCGAACATAACAGATGGAACATAGCTGCCGGCGATGGAAGACAAAGGACAGCAACGCGATATGATTGATTGCCTCCCGGAATCAAACTCAGACAAATAGGCATGAGGACCTAAAAGAGGCTTACCCTGAGTTCGGCTAATTAGTCGAGCTCTCGACAATTCAGCATCTGGTAATTGCCGGTGTATTGGCAGCTTCCAAAAGTCAACAAGCGGACGTGTGAGATGATGGCAAGGCACATAACCATAACCATTAGTGCCTCTCGTGGTGAACATCACAAACTCGACCGGTACGTTTCCCCCGCGACAGGCGAGGAGACGGCTGCGGTCGCAAGGACTTCTGGAAAGAATCATCTATTGCTGAAAGGGGCGAGAGCGTCGGCTGTGAGCCATGATAGTCGCAGAACACTGATACGACAGAAGCCAACGTGGCCAGCGATATGGCCTCGCCTTGTGTGATTGGTTTGCAAAAGATATAGAGGCAGCTGTGGTATGACGCACATTTGAAGACATCATCGAACCCTAGGGTTTGCTTGCATGTGAGGGACCATGAACATGTAGACATCATAACAGAAGTCTGTTCTCATACCAGTAATAGCCCACGGGGGAAGGAAACGCGTCGGATATTAACTAAAACTGGTCTCTTCGTGACCATAATAGTCCAGCTTTCAAATAGGCACACAAGATCATCAGTACGATGGTTTCTCCAAATGTGAGGTGTGTGCAGGCGCCGGGTAAGTGTCCGGATGGTAGATCCCAACACCTCAGATGGTAATGAGATAGCCGAGGAATAGATTTACGACATCTGATCTACGAAGTTGATACTTCTGGCCGACGACGCTGGGGAAGATACTACCAGACCACCGCTACCAGCGGAGGCGAATGCTAGAACATGGTTAATAACTAGGACATTGAAAGGAGACTCGGCTAGTACTTGTGGCGTTATCGCGAAAGCTGATGAAACAAAAGATGGGTGTCGGGTGCGGCCTGGATATGCTGGCATTGATGCGTCGCTGGTGTGCAAAGAAGGGTCCAGAAACTATAATTCCCTGATTTCGCTAAAGCTTTCCATAAGGGAGGAACGTCGGGTGCTTTCGTCCAGTGTCTATTCTGCTAGGGTGCTGGGGCGCGATGTGGTCGTAAAGCACGCCGCCCCACATTCGAAAAACTCGGGTCGATGAGTCGTGCCCCTGTTCAAAGGCCTGCGCCCCAACGAAACAGACCGTTGCAATTGAATTCGGGGAAATATCCAGAAAAAGTCAACGAGAAGAACGATGTGCAACTATTACACATAGCGTCCGGAATTAGATGGAAGACAATGCTCAAGAGCAGGGGGGATGCACATACTGATGTACGATGTTGGTCTTGGACTACCCTGTAGATCACTACACTTCATGACATAAGGCGCAGAGCACAGATTGATGGGATGTTGAGGTCTGTAGTGAATCTAGCACTGAGGTCATAGGTTTCCTGAACGTCCTACGTCATTGAGCAGAATATCAAGCCGCTGAGAGCGGAACCAGCGATTCTCGTGAGCAATGTCATCATTGCTATTATACCGACGTCAGTATTAATGCTAGCCCTGCAGGAGAGCGTTCTTGGTCCCCGATGCTCCAGAGCAAGAGAGTGTGAAGAATGAGAACGAGATGTTGGATAGGTCCAAGTCGTAGTTGTGTCACACTGACACGCAGGCACGTGACCGAAAATTGGACAATCTTTATCGAGAAATTCATTAACTTATCGCGTTCAACGCCATCTGTGCGCGGACCTTGACCATCTTCAAATTTACCAGACGATGGCAGAAATTCACGACCAATTTGACACGATTCTCATTCTAGATTTTGGTTCTCAGGTGCGCAGCCTCACTCTTCGAGAACACCAGTATTAATCGACGTCAACAGTATAGTCATTTGATCACACGTAGATGCAGAGAACATCGTGTCTACGCGGAACTATTGCCTTGCACAACCAGACTCTCTGAAGTCAAGTTTAGACCTAAAGGTCGCCAGCGTTATCTCCACCGTCCCCCCCAACTTATAATATCCGTCCGACAGGGATTATTCTCTCAGGATCTCCGTATTCCGTTTACGATAAGGACTCACCCCATGTCGATCCCGCTGTTTTCGAAGCAGGAGTGCCTGTTCTGGGAATTTGCTATGGACTGCAGGTAGGCTTGCATCAGGTATACCAGACGTTCGTCACCAACGTCCGGTTTATGAATTAGGAAATGGCATGGAACCTCGGAGGAAAGGTAACTAAATGTGATCATCGGGAATATGGCTTCGCAGAAATCAAGATAAATAAAATCGGCGGAGAAGGCTTTGTTGACGCTTTGTTCGAGGGACTTGGGGATGGCATGCAGGTGCGTCACAGACCCTGTTCAATGAGCAAAAATAACTTTGTCTCTCGATCAGGTTTGGATGTCCCATGGTGATCAGCTCTCAGAACCACCAAAAGATTTCCATGTTATTGGTCACACAGATACTGCACCTTACGCTGGCCTCGCGCATGACACAAAGCCATTCTATGGTATCCAGTTCCACCCAGAAGTCACGCACTCTCCTCGAGGGAAGGAGGTCATCGGACGTTTCATCCTGAATATCTGTCAATGCCAGCCTAACTGGACTATGGTGCTTCGTTTTATTCATTCGATCCTTGCCATACCCTGAGCACTACTACGTCATTTTGATATCTAGGAAGAGTTCATTGGAAAGGAGATTGCGCGAATTAAGGATATCTGTGGGCCAAAGGGAAGAGTTATCGGGGCTGTGAGCGGGGGTGTTGATAGCACGGTCGCCGCGAAGTTGATGCACGAAGCCATTGGTGACCGGTACGTCATAGGGACAGCGAAGACAAAATTACCACTGACGTATCTCTCAGGTTCCATGCCATCATGGTCGATAATGGTGTTCTGAGAATGAACGAAGGCCAACAAGTCTACGAAATGTTGAACAAAGATCTTGGTGTGAACTTGACCGTTGTTGACTCATCTGACCTTTTCCTTTCTCGTTTGGAGGGCGTTGAGGATCCAGAAAAGAAGCGAAAGATTATCGGAAATACATTCATTCATGTCTTTGAGGCTGAGGCCGCGAAGATCGAGGCGGCCGCGGAGAATGAGGAAAGGGACGGTGTGAAAAAAGGACGTGTGGAGTGGTTGCTTCAGGGTACCCTTTATCCAGATGTCATAGAAAGCATAAGCTTCAAGGGTCCTAGCGCTACAATCAAAACACATCACAACGTCGGTGGCCTCCTTAAGGATATGAAGTTGAAATTGATCGAACCCCTTCGAGAGCTGTTCAAAGGTAAGCAATAATGATTAGGTGCCAGGTCTGTTCGAGAACAACTAATACTTTCCTTCTTTGGCGACCTCTCCTTGCCCTTCACCTTCCAGATGAAGTTCGCGCCTTAGGGCGGCTCCTCTCAATACCCGCAACCCTCGTGCAAAGACACCCATTCCCTGGCCCAGGACTCGCCATCCGCATTCTTGGTCCCGTCACTCGAGAACAAGTGAAGATTCTCCAACATGCGGACAGTATCTATATTGAGGAAATCCGCAAAGCCGGGCTCTACAATGAAATCTCCCAGGCTTTTGCGGTTCTACTGCCAGTAAAAGCGGTAGGCGTTATGGGGGATCAAAGAACCTATGAACAGGTAAGCCGGTATTCCCAGTGCGTCTCCATCTGGAACAAAATGAAGCCGATCGGCGCCGCGTCCTAGGTTATCGCTTTGCGTGCTGTTCAATCTGAAGACTTCATGACCGCCGATTGGTGAGCCCCTTCGTTTGATTTCGCACTGACCCTGACATTTACCCCTTTAATTGAACTTCGTCACACGCTGCGCCTTTTCGTGTTTGAAATTGAAATCCGCAGGTATGTGTTCCCGCCTGAAGTCCTCAGGCGTATCTCGTCCCGTATCACCAATGAAGTGGCTGGTATCAATCGCGTGGCATATGACATTTCCTCGAAACCTCCCGCGGTGAGTTTCGTTATATCTCTCTTGATCTGCTATCAATTTGATGGCTTGTTATATCAAGACCGTGGAATGGCTATAGTCCGGTGATTATGAAGCGATTGAAGCGAAATAAGAAAGCCTATGTGCTTGTGGTGAAAGTTGAAACATTAGTGGCTAAGGATAAGGTTGAGCTATATTTCGGCTATTGTAGGCAGAAATGAATCTGTTTCTTATTTCGCTACTGTCCTCGCGTATTCCTGCATATCGCAGCCAAGGTCAGCAGGACAAGCAATCAGCTCTTTAAAGTATAACGTCGCCGACCTCCGCGTCGATCCCTGACCGAGTGGCGCAAGTCAAACACTTGGAGCAAACGGTATTTACAATACCAGTGCTTAACGGGCTTTCGTTACATCTCATCAGAACAGTGTTCCACACTCGGTCATCATATCAATATCTCGCCGAGGCCTGGTGATAATGATAGTTTGTGACATCTCAACAGCCTTATGGTTCAAAAAAGTCGCATGGTGCCTGTCCTGGGCTTGGTACTTTTCATCAACCAATTTCAAAAGGGACTATTAACGCTTCGTCCATCATCCGGGATTATATATCAAAATGGTAGTTCAGATGGCTGTTAGACGTCATAGCCGAGGGGTTAATGGTGGTATCCCAGAGTTGTTGCAAATTGATGCAGGCCATGCTAGCAGTGTATAGAAGGTAGAATTGACGTTCTGTCCTTCAAGCCTCGTGTCTCGGGTGCCAAACAGATGGGGAATTTGCGGCTATGAGAGGTGGGCTAAGACCAGATGGGAGTGATAAAGTAGAAATAGTGTGATCCATCAAACTTCAGGGGGATATGCCGCGGTCTGATTAGATATATTGCGCGAATTGTGGTACCTTTTGGAGAACGGCTTAAGTGTGGTCTTCCCGTTCTCAAGCGTCCACGCCTTCTACCTCTTAATACAATTGACCTGCCGAAGACAATCGAGGATGAAGAATAGTGATGCGAGACTTCTGGCTATCATGTCCGTGGAAGTCTGGATTTAGCCAGTGACTAAATTTATCCCGGAAATCAAGGGAATATTTTCAATCTTTTTCCCCTTAAAATACTAATGCGAGTAAGAATACTAGCAATAGTAATGTTGGCGATGTCAGTGGGTTAGCATCCATACGTCCCACTAGTGGTTGTCACTTTCATCGTGTCCGTTGAAGTCTCTAACCGAATAACCATGGGTTAAACTCGTACGCGTCTCCCGCCGACTTCGAACTGCTGATCTAGAGTCACGAGGAGTCTGGACGTTGATTTTCAACATCTGTCAAAATGGAGCTGATTTTTTTTTCTCGGGTTCCTATCACTTCTCTGAATTCTTGTCAGATGGCTGTTGCGAGGGCGGGGATGGCAGTCTTCGGAGACGAATGAACTTGGACGAGTAATCAGGTATGGTACGCGTATCTTAATCTGATTATATCTTGACATCGGTTGGGTAGGCTGAATCATATCCCAAGTTTTTGTGGGAATGGAGTAGCGCAGATGAAGTAGATGGCCTTGATTACCGGGAAGAAGTAATCGCGAGAAATGAGATGGCATTCTGCTAGATTTAGCACTCTTTGAGATTGTTTCGGAGGTGGAGATGGTTTCGGGCGGTGTTTGAAGGAGCTGCAAAAGCGGGGAATACCAATAGCAAAGTTGTGGATTCGCACGTTCCGCTGGATTTGAATAACACCATTACTAAAATTTGCTTGAACGACGTCGGGGGCCGCTGTATCGGTTTCCCGCTGAGAATGCAATGTCTATCATCGTACCTTGGGCGCACTACTAAACTGGACAATAAACGCCCATATATCTGAAGCAGTACGATACTGGTACGATAGCAACTGAATCGGATTATGATCGGGTTTGATGTCGAGGGAGCACTAGGCTTCGAGCCAAATTGCGTAATTCACTTACACATTGTTGATCCTGATCACCACATGTATGCTCGCATTCAATCGAGGGCGGTCAGCTTTGAGCTTAAGCCAAGTGTATCAGATGTATGGGTCGTAACGACAGACTCTCCTCTCCGCAGTCAATGGAAAGTGAGATGGATGGGTTAGTCCATTGGCTGTTCAAGCTCCGTTAATAGCGGGTTAAGCATCTGGACGGCCATCAGTTGGGCATGGTTTGATAACGGATTGGGGAGTTGGAGAAGTACCGAAAGAGTTCACATTCCAGCGCTTCTGTTGGGGTGGTATCGCTAATCACCGAACATAGAGGGGTCCGTGCGTGGTCCAGTAAGAAGCCTCGGCCGCCTGATATTTTTGTCATTGGCGGTGAAATTGGGGTTTCCGGTGAAGCTTGTGACCTTCAAAGAGAGTCTAGTCCACGCGCCATGGCACATGTGTGCGGGCAGGATAACGGCTCCGTGCTACCGCTGGAAGTTTTAGTTGCGAAGCTGATGGTCAGACAGGTGTTGATCAGGAGGGGGTGGCTGATACGGTGATTAGGGTTCAGCAGCTCATTATTGGGACAGTCACTGAGCGTTCAAGCACGGAAGTGCGAGGCAGCGACAGGTGGTGTCGTAGCTATACCATGGTGCCGTATGAAAATTGGGTGATCGGTGAGTCTATTTTCCTCAATGGATGCAGCAGGAGAGGACGGAGATCAAGAAGCGGATCAAGGGAGATAAGTCCTTGGACTGCTTTGAGGTCAAATTGCTATTACTGAAAGTGGATAGCTGAACGATGCTCCTGCGTCGGAGGAAGGTGCGATTCGGAGAAATCTCAACCCAGAATGAGACAAGGATAGATCCGCGAGGGACTGATCAAGCCACAAGGCAAATTTTGAACCTCTGTCGAACAGCGCACGAATGTTGCAATTATTCCCGCCACTCTCGCGGGAGAAAGTTGACCAAGGTTCATATTATTCAGAAGAGCAATTTATCTAAATTTGAGTTGAAAAGAAGACATGACCTGCATTGATGACGAAGCCGCACTGTGAGCCTGCTCGCAATTAGACTGTGCCCAAGGAGGTTATACGGTTCCTGTGGGTTTATGTCCTGAAGGAATGTAGGGTGTTAAGGGGATAGAGAGTCGCCGAAGTGGAAGTTGGGAACAACTATATGGCGGTCATCTTAGGGAAACTAAGGAATGGACCAATAATCAGGATGCTGGATTACACATTTGTTCTAATGTTAATCTAAACGGATTCTCAAGCCGCAGGCCTCGAACATGTCCCGGCGGTCAGAGGGAGTTCCGTTCCTGTTGAAGTGGGCCACCCTGCAAAGCAAGTAAGGGGCGAGTGGGTAGGGGTGGTGGCATACTTTCAGTGGGAATTTCGCGTATGCGTATGTTCAAAAGACGTCAATCGGTGCTGTCTGTATATTAGGGTCAATTTACTCGAACTGGCTCTGACAATCGGTTGTAGTGTATCCGATGCGGCTGCGCAGTGAATTAGGGGATGCGTCCATTCGGCCGGATTATAATTATGACTTTATGCGCTCTAAGTTCAGCACCATTCCATTTTATATGAAGGATGGATCATCATAGTTGGAGCCTGTCAAGTTCTAAGTTGTTATGTAGTGCTGTGAGAACGCCCCCTCACCTACAGCGAGGGTCCTGAGAATCCGTTTCGGATGGTGATATTTTCAGTGTGGAATTCGAGCGAAGACGGACATCCGACACGGAGACGCAGGAGACTCCTAAGGTTCTTCAAGCAAGAGGCTAATCATGCACGCTCCTGAAGCGAGGACAGATGTCCCGGAATGGTAGGCATGTAACCATTCTGGGGAATATATTCTCACGTTGCGACGGCCAGGTTGACCGTTGGCAATGTCCCGTGACAAGCACACTTTGAAACTTACCACCATCCTTGTTCCCTACTTCTCATACTTGTAATAGTATAATGGGTATGTATTTGGTCTGCCGACGTCTAGATCTAGCTCATAATCCATATGGTAATCTGCAGGTATCCCAAAGGTTCGTTTTGTTACAATATTGGCATACACGAGGTTACCCACACACTGCACAACCAGTTTTTCCGCTACATTTCGTACGCGATCGGATATTCCGCCTGTTGGCCTGCCTGACCTTTGTACAGTGAACGCTACCCTTTGACCTCACAGCTAATTCAAGAGAACAAGATCCCAGAATTTGGTTAGTCCGTAGGACCCTGCCCTGATGCACTCACTCTGACCACAAATAGATAATCTATACCTTGACTTCAACGGGATTATCCATAACTGTGTGGTGGAAATTATCATGAGCATTGATCCGCTTCACTAACGCCTACTTAGGTTCTCATCCCAATGACGAAGACGCTCATTTCCGACTGTCTGAAGATCAGATATTCACGTCAATATTTGCCTATGTCGACCACCTTTTCGGAAAAATCAAGCCTAAAAAGCTGTTCTTCATGGCCGTTGATGGTGTTGCGCCTCGTGCTAAGATGAACCAACAACGGAGTAGACGTTTCCGCACGGCAAAGGACGCAAAAGAAGTGAGAGAGAAGGCGGAGAGCAAGGGAGAAAAGTTACCCGATGAAAAGGCCTTTGACAGCAACTGCATCACCCCCGGTGTGTACTGCCCTTCTTAGCTTCACGTTCTTTGTTCATGTTAAGCACTTTTTCTAGGTACTCCATTCATGGTTCGCTTGTCCGAGCAATTGCGGTATTTTGTTAATAAGAAGGTCTCTGAGGATTCCAATTGGCGAAACATTGAAGTTGTGTTGTCTGGCCACGAGGTTCCGGGCGAAGGTGAACACAAGATTATGGAGTACATCAGATTGTCCCGAGCGCAGCCAGATTACAATCCCAACATTCGTCACTGTTTATATGGCCTGGACGCCGACCTTATTATGCTTGGGCTTTTGAGCCATGACCCTCATTTTTGTTTATTGCGGGAGGAAGTCAAATTCGGTCCTGGATCGAGGAAGAAAAATGGCACGAGGTGCGCTTCGCCTCTTCCTTTCCTTGCTCACGATACTGACTGACTCAACATGCAGTTTGGAGTCAATCAATTTCTACTTACTTCACTTATGTCTCATGCGCGAGTATCTCGACCTCGAGTTTCGAGATATCGAGTCGATATTACCCTTCGGGTATAGCTTGGAGCGCGTCATAGATGATTTCATCTTACTTGCCGTATTTGTCGGGAACGATTTCTTGCCTAATCTTCCTGACCTACATATTCACGAAAATGGGCTGCAGAGGTTGTTCGAGGTATACAAGAAAGTTTTGCCTGGTCTTGGTAAGTCTCTTCTACTCCACCACAGATCCCATTTAATTCAGCCTTTTGCAGATGGGTACATTAACGAGGGTGGTGTGATCAATGTCAAGCGGCTCCAGGTCGTCTTGGACGAGATGGCAGAGTGGGAGAGGGATGTATTTGAGAAGGAATTTGCGGATCTGAACTGGTTTAAAGGGAAACAAGCGAAACACGTGAAGGAGATGGAAATGGGCCGCAAGCGGTCCAAGCTTGGTGCGTTTGCTACCCTCGCACTGATTGTGTTGTGACTCATACGCGCCTCCTCCAGTTCTGACGAAGCCTCAGAGAGAGATTTTCAACAAAGTCAAGGCGTACGTTCTTGCTAGCCGAAAAGGGCGCCCGTCCAAGGCCGGCAAGTTGTCTATGCTTAACACCTTCCCCGCCCGTGAGCGCGCCTTCATAAACCGCCTCGCGGAAGATTTGCACTTGAGTGTGCGCTGGGATGAATATGACGAGAACGACAACAACATTCTTACTTGGCGCTTACCTAGCGTCTTGGAAGATGATGGGATTGAAGAGGATGTGGAGAAAAGTGGTGCTAAGGATGCGGGTATCGTCGAGAATGCTGAAGGGCCACCAGATAGTGAATGGGAAGATATGAGTGAGGATGGAGAGGATGAGGAAAGCCGCGCAGCGGTGGACCGCGTGTTACAGAAGTACGAGAAGGCACCTATCTTTGATGACGAAGCAGACGGCGGGTTTGAGGCTCGGTATGAGAGGTCTGTCAAGGAAAAGATGGACGAGTGGAAGAGGGGCTACTATCAGGTGAGATTTGCGTGGTGGATGTGTAGCTTTACTGACAGCCTTGCCAGGGCAAATTGGAGATTTCGTATGATAATCCAAAGGAGATGGGGGATTTGGCATTTCGATACGTGGAAGGCTTACAGTGGGTGATGCACTATTACTACAGCGGTGTCGCGTCCTGGGGATGGTTCTACAATTACCATTATGCACCGCGTATTTCTGGTACGTTTCACGGATATATCTACCCCTACTGTGTTGACCATTGGCGTAGATTTGCGCAGTGTCGACAAGATGGTTTTCGATTTCGATCTCGGTACTCCTTTCAAGCCGTTCCAGCAGCTTATGGGCGTCTTGCCCGCCGCTAGTATGGAACAGGTTCCAGAGGCATATCGGGATTTGATGTATGATCCCAATTCGCCTATTTTGGATTTCTACCCCACCGATTTTGAGTTGGATTTGAACGGAAAGAAGGCGGATTGGGAGGCAATTGTAAAGATTCCATTCATAGATGAAGTGAGGCTCTTGAAGGCCATGGCCGGTGAGTCTTCCACTTTTTATATCGGTAACGCAACTCACGCTCCTTTAGCTCGGGAGCACAGACTAACTGCGGAAGAGCGCAAACGCAATTCTTTGGGTACCAGCACGAAATTCAACTACAACCCCGGTGAAGGTACAGTGTATCCTTCATCCCTCCCAGCCTTCTTCCCGCCCATCTACCGATGTTATTGTAAAACGGAGGATTTCGACCTTCCGACACTCGATGGCCTCCATCTTGTTCCTGGGCTCCTCGATGGTGTGTCCCTGGGCGTGGAATCACTCGCTGGGTTCCCTTCACTCAAAACACTTCCACATACGGCTGTGTTGGATTTCCACGGTGTCAATATCCATGGCACGGAGTCGAAGAATAAGTCGATGGTGGTAAAGATTGATAATCCACACGAGGACTTGGGTGCGAGTGAAATGGCGAAGAAGATGATTGGAGAGAGGACTTTCACAGGCTGGCCATTCCTACAGGAGGGACTCGTCGTTGCGGTGTCGGATTCATTATTCAAGTATGAGAAGATGTCTCTCGTTCAAGGCACGCCATCGAGGGTTGTGTCAACGCCACACGCTCCACAAGGGTTGGCACACTGGAAGAGTAAAGCAGAACGCATTGAGTCGATATATTCAAAGAAATGTGGTGTTTTGACAGGACAGGTCGACCTGTTATTGCATGTTAGGCCGTTGAAGGGCTTGATGAGACTGGAGACCGGAGCGCTGGTCAAAGATTATGAAACGGAGGACAAAGAGATTGAGCAGGCCGTGCAGATGTGTTTAAACGAAGTTATTCAGGAGGATCCGAGGTTCTTGGAGAGGGAACCACCGCCCTTGAAGGAAGAATTCCCTGATGGAAGCAAAGTGTTCTTCCTTGGGGAGCATGCGTATGGTGTTGCAGCTCAGGTGACGGCTACGATGGATACTAGTTTGTCGGTCGTCCTCGCGGTAAGTTAGTTTTCTTACGCTCAGGGAAATGGTGAACTCATGGCTTTCACTCTACAGTTCCTCCCATCAGAGAAATCGGAGATGGAGAGATTCAAGGCGATTGTAGGCAATCGGAAAGCATCGAGATACATACCTTCGTTCAAAACCGCCGAAGCCATTCGAATTTCTCCGCGGGCTTTGTCGAAGATTACGTCGAGTTTCATGGTTGTTACCGGACAAGATAGACAGAAGGTCAACCTTGGATTAAGTTTGAAGTTTGAAGCGAAGGCGTTGAAAGTTGTGGATTACACGAGGAAAGATGGTAGGTATTGGGAGTATAGCGAGAAAGCGGTGGAGTTAATCAAGCAATACAAGGTTTGTCCGAAACATTCCAGAACAAACCAATTGTTGACTGACGTTTACCGTAGGTCGCGTTCCCTGAGATCTTCAGATGCTTAGACGAGGATGGAGATGCGATGGTACTAGCATCGGATGTTTTCCGTGGACACAGTAAGCCGGACGAGAGGGTCCGAGAGATCAGGGCATGGTTGAAGGCAAAGGGCGTTACAAACTTCGAGCCAGTATCCCTGTTCTGTGATCAGCTGTCCAAGGTCTGTATATGCTTTTTGTTGCCGGTACAGCGGAATCTGATGTCGCGGAATTAGGAAACGGTCGTGGAGCTTGAACAGTTGGCAGACTCGCTAACCAAGAACAAGACGCCCTCTGATTTCAAGAAAGCCATTGTGAAGGGCATTCCAAGGCAAGCAGTCCTCAAGCCCGCTCACGCAATCTATCGATTGCAAAACCAAGGCTTTGAGTTGGGGGATCGCGTAACAATGGTCAGAGATTCAGGCGCGGTTCCGTTGTCCGTTAAGGGCGTTGTCATTGGCATCAATGCGAAGTCTATGGATGTTCTATGGGACGTGCCTTTCATGTCTGGTGGGACATTAGGTGATCGGTATGCTCGAGCCTTTTCTAATCCTCTGTCACACTCTGAGCATTTGCAACAGATGTTCGGCATATCGAGGTATGACTGTTGAGTTCAACTCGTGCCTCAACGTGTCAAATCCGCAGTTCGTGACTTCGACAAACCCGAAAGTTCCTCCGCCACCGCCTATCACCACACCCTTCCATCCCCGCCACGGACCTCACCCTGTGATACAGCCTAGTCCCGGGCAACGTGCTGCTGCGGGTTTCCGCCCTGCACCCCAGAGGTAATGTCAAATGTTCTGTATTTCTCAAAACCATATGCTAATATCATTATTGTAGCCAATTTAGTCCCTCGGGTCATGTCCAGATCATGAGTAACCCTAACCGAGGAAGAGGCAGTCATATCAATGGACGTGGTGGTCATCCGCCTGTTCCTATGAATCAAGGCGTTGCGAACGGTCGTGGACGTGGTGGGTCCGTCTCAGGGTCGCAGCCCCACACAAATGGCGGCGGACGCGGAGGGGGCCATGTAGCCGCGTCAATCCAGGTCAATGGACACAACAACATATCGAACCATGCGCCCTCGGATTCAGCAGCAGAGCCAGCCTCCATTAATAACAACGCGACTCCTTCCAGGGGAAGCACACGCGGCAGAGGGTTTCATGTACGTGGTCGAGGAGGTTTCATTCCCGGCGGCTTCCGAGGAGGACCAAGAGGCATAAGGGGTAGGGGCCGGGGCTCGTTTTCGCCGGTTATATCTTGAACAATCATTGCACCCGATGTTTTCTCAGGTGTGGAGTCTTCCCAGATCATGTTTTGACGCTTCGAACTGACATCCCATTCACAGCGCCCAGTGAACTAAATATGCTTCAATGCTCGTTATGTCCAGTATTAGTTTCGATTTCCCAGGTTATGGATACGTGTTCACTCGCGTTTTGTGAGGTGATGATTGGTGCGAAAGTTCCGTGAGATGATTTTTAAGTTTGGAAGAAGTTGTGAGTCACGTCCAGTCTCTTCCCTCGTATTATTGAACTGTCCTGGGAATGAGTGTCGCAATCGTCACTGATAGGACTTCTCCGACACTGTTCCTTGGCGAGACATAAAGCGAACAAGAGCTCGTTTAAAGCTTTGTTCAGGTTCGCTTGGATCGTTGCCAGGAGGTGTGAGAGTTTTTCTATCATGGTGATGGAGCTCTCTTTGATCAAGAATTACAACATGCTACATATGGCAATGTTGCGAGCTGATGTCGGACATATGTACTGTCAGCTTTCTATGGCTTCCAAGCTACCTGTCAGAACATAGAAGAAAAGCGACGCAGCCAAGATGGGCGAAGTGCTGAGGTTTACTTTCCCTGTCCAAGTCCGCGCCTGCGTAGGTTCACCTTTACGATGGAACGACCTGATCCTACCCCGCCCGTACCTTCCTCTGGGCCTGGTGCTTCTAGCGCAGTGCCACCCAACACAACACCAGGAACAACACTCGAATCAACGAGCACTTCGGTTCCGGCCCCATCTGACGCCTCCGAGACGCGACCCGCCGGACCTGGTTCCCAGCAAGCGGCGCCTCCACCGGCAACGACGATATCTCCCGCTTCCCAACAGGTGGCGTCGTCACCGCCAGCAACGATGTTTCCTGCCCCTCAGCAGACTGCACCTTCGTCAGTAACAATGGTGCCTCCTACTTCTCAGCAACCTGTACCTCCAGCTACATCGATGCCTTCTGCTGAACAATCTCTAACTGCTGATCAAAGTCGACCAAGAACACCATCACAACAGCCGGCCCAGTTTCCTTCGTCTCAGCCAATGGCCGAACAAAGCGCCCCTGGTGCCAGACCAACGACTGGGTCTACTTTAGGTGGACCAGGACCAGAATATGGATTACCGAACCCCCCGACTCCACCTACTGCTCGACCACCCTTACCACAGATTCGGACAGCACGTTCAACGAGTAGGGGTATTACACCATCCGTGGAGAGATTGGAAGATGCGGACACTTTGTCAGGACACGGCCTCCCCGAGCTACACAGAGATAGTACCTTCCGCACTAATCAACCGTTACCGACTCTGCCTCAAGCTCGTCTAGGCGATAACGGTTTACCAAGTCGTCGACAACGAACTTTAGACAGCCATGGGTCAATCCTCGGGCACGGACCTCCAAGAAGGTCGGGCATTGACTGGATAGTTCCCGTTGACGAAAAGGTAAGTCGCGTCCGTGGGGCCCTATTCTACAAACTGAATCCTGTCAGCGCAAACGAACTGTCAGCGAACGTATACAGCCCACCCTCGATACTGCGATTACGGAACGCAATAAATACGCTGCGAAGGCAAAGGCCACTGCATGGGCACTCAACGCTGCAATCGGACTTCAGGTTATCCTCGGTTCCGTGACAACAGGGCTGTCGGCAGTGGGCACGACGGGTCGGCAGGTCAGTCAGAAGAACTTATAAGAATAACCGATTCTGATTTTTTACCAGACTGCCATTCAAACAACAATATTTGGTAGGCACCTGGCCCTTGCTCAACGCAATCCAAGCTAAGTTCTTAATCCATACAGGTGCTTTATCAACAATAGTAGCGTCCTATTTGGCACGAGCACGAGGATCCAATGAGCCGGAGTTGTCAATCACTCGTGGGAAGGACTTGGATCAATTTATTCGCGAAGCTGAGGCGTTCAAGCTCGACCATGGACACGTTGATTCCGGCGAGTGGGATAGGGAAATTGATCGCTTGCGCAGGCGATTCGAAGAATTACTGGGCAACGCGAGCGGGTGCGACTTCTTTTTCTACCATAAGGCCACTCAGGCTGACCCATATGTGAACCCAGGGAAAGGAAGCTGGCACCTCCAGCTTGATACACCATACGAGATTTTAGCTTAGTAATCCACACTCATTCAGACATTCTTTCTGTAGTATACCCGCTCCTGACGGAGCCATCACTCCTGTCCTTTATCGATCTTCACCCCCATACATATGTTCTGGAAGCGTCTACCAACGCTGTTGCAGATGCTAACGTCACGCCGAGTCAACCAGACTGGTCAATTAGGCTTCAAGCTTCAAGCTTCAGGATCGTTGAATTCCAATCTTCCTATGCTACCAGCTTACACCCGCAGATAACAAGAACGTCCTCAACAAGAAAAAACAAGATAGCAGAAGCGAGTATCGCCTTGCGGTCGCGTTGGAATCTCAATGCCACGTCACATGGTCCCAAACGCTTTGCCTCAAAGCCTCCACATGCTTCGCCACCAAAGGGGATGTCACCACCAGCATCATCTAAGTTCATGAGAATGTGGGGTATGCTTCTTGCGGTTTCCCCGGTCCCGTGAACAAAGCAGGGTTTGCCGAGCAAGTGAGAAAATATTACTGGTAATTATCTCTCGACATGCACTCCCTCTTCCTGTAGTCCCACTCTCACAGAGTTTTCGAACTGGGAGAGAGCGCGAAAAATGCATCAAGAAACTACGGAAACCAGAACGCAGGTCCTTGGGAAATCCATTTCGGAAGTATGGAGGTTACCAATGACGCAGATACTGCTGATCTCCATCGTCTGCTTCTGCTGCCCAGGTAGGCGCCCTGGTGTCCCAACTATATAGATTATTCACAGAAGCCTACAGGAATGTACAACGCTATTAGCGGTCTAGGCGGATCTGGTCAGCTAGATAGCACTGTTGCTGCTAACGCAACTGTGGCTCTCCTAGCCGCTACAGCGGCTTCTGCGCTTACTCTCGTTCCCCCAATTTTTGATGTGAGATTTTAGTAACACAGTCATAAAACCGTCCTAAATCCGCATGGAATAATAACAGATGTTCGGTCCCCGAACATGCCTGCTCATAGGTCCGTCCAATCCGATATCAGCTGAACTTCTGTGACGCGATATGCTTAGGCGGCTGGACTTATCCATTGTACTCGGGTTCACTTTTATGTTACAACCACACCCACAACTCGGCGTTTGTGATCGCCAGCGGAGCGATTCTTGGTATTGGCGCATCCTTCCTCTGGGTGGCCCAAGGAGCTGTTGAGTTTTTCGAACTCTACTGTTTGGGCCGTTCTGAGCGTATATCCTTGCGTTTAGATCATGGTCTCGTACCCCTTGCCTGACCAGAAAGGACGGGCCATTGCACTATTCTGGGTATCCTTGCAGCCCCTGGCAGCTAGAAAAACACTAAGGTCTTTATAAATAGGTCGTTTTCAACCTTGGAGGAGGAATTGGATCCTTTATTTCATTCGCATTGAATTTTCATTCGAAAAAGGGGACCGTGACCGACGGAACTTGTGAGTCCTCGAATGATCCTTCCGTCACTCCTTTTGACGTTACGGTCTTCGCGGATTAAGATGGTGCTTTCATGGCGATAATGAGTGAGTGAATTAGTTCCGAGTATGAACCTCGAATGAATCTGATATGATGACCCGATCAACTCTATTTTCATAGTTTTCGGCTGGCTCTGCTCGAGTCTGATC
The DNA here is from genome assembly GCA_963576785.1 of Chlorophyllum brunneum. Lineage (NCBI taxonomy): Eukaryota > Fungi > Basidiomycota > Agaricomycetes > Agaricales > Agaricaceae > Chlorophyllum > Chlorophyllum brunneum. Next base: position 2,931,249 of record OY756143.1, on the reverse strand, counting down.
TCTCCACCCCATAAAGTTATTAGGCAAGATGGCACACGTGCTGGACCTCCACCAGCGGATAAGAAGGAGTTTACCTCGTCCATCCGCCGGGAGCTTCGATACTTCTTAACCTCGATGGGGAACTGGAGGATTATTTTACTCATCCCTGCGTTCTTTTGCGCCAACTTTTTCTATTCTTACCAGCAAAATAACGTGAACGGTGAGTTACCCTGGATACTTGGTCCCCAAGTCGAGGCACGTTTGGTGATCCGTTAACGACCTTCCAGGTGATATTTTCACGCTGAGGACAAGGTCCCTGAACGGAGCAATGTATTGGATTGCCCAAATGGTGCGTACTAAATTGTACTTATGAACTGAATTTGATTTTGGTATCGCCATCTTAGTTCGGTGGGCTCGTGATTGGATTCCTGCTGGATCTCAAGTGGTTCACACGTCCTCAACGTGCGCTTCTGGGATATGTCTTCATATTCACGACGGGCTTCGCTATCTGGGGAGGTAAGGTCTTGTTCCGATGTCCTCGACGGTTGATTTGAATCGAGATCCCTCGCTTAGGTGGACTCGCTTTCCAACGCTGGGCCGACAAGATTGGGAGGAAGCAATGGCTAGATTTTTCTGATGCAAGGACCTTCATTGGCCCATTCTGGTTGTAAGCGCTCTCCATTGATGCTCGTAGGTCCGTCGCGTACTAAGATCGTGGTGGTATTTCAGATACTTCTTCTACGGCGCCTTTGATGCCTTCTGGCAAGTGAGTGTGGGAGTTTGCATAATGGAGATCATAGTTACTGACGGGTATCAGTCGTATTGTTATTGGTTGATGGCCTCATTAGCTGAAAGTCCCCAAGCCGCAGCGAAGTTTGTTGGCTGTAAGGACTAATTCCCTAACCCGAGTATATCCTAGAATGGTCTGACGGTTTTTGATGTACAGTGTACAAGACGTTCCAAGCAACGGGCGGAGCGGTCGCGTGGAGAATCAACGCATTGCACTGTGAGCCCCCAGATTTTTAACTCAGGCTGATTTGTACATGCTTAAGTCGATTGAAAGATCGTCCCATTACCCAGCTTACAATTAACTGGGCGCTTCTCGGTGGTGCATTGATTATTGCATTACCAACCGTTTTTGCGATCACTCCTTCTCCTGTGCACACTGAAAAGGGTGAAGTCGAAGAAGGTCCGACAGAGAGGAAAGCCTCCAATGATTCAAGCTGAACAGTTGGTTAAGACACTGAATGAGTAGTCGTTTTCGAGGATTAGTCAATCATAGTGGCATGATATATGTAATTCATCTATGTCCGTTCATAACTTTCAAGCACAAGTTGTGCCAGAGACTGTTGGTCTTCATAGACCTCACTCGCCAGGATCATGTGATCCAACTTCAGCCCTGCTCAACGCGGTTGGATAGCCGACTCACAACATTGCGCAGAATGATACCATCAGCAACACAAATAATGTATTCAGGCAATACGCTGCTTTGCCTCACCCTCAATCAGTCCGGGCTAGCACCAATCATAAGGGAGAGAAAAACATCCTGATGATAATCCCAGCCGATTCACTGGACTTCTGATGACACACCTTCGCACGCATCGACTGTAGCATCTCATGGTAGATAAATTGGATTTTCCATTCTCACACGCGACGAGGACCTCATTACAGAAGAGTACAAACTCTGCCGCGTGTTCCCAACCCCGGCAGTCCTCTACTAAAGTTCTTCACTCATAGAGTCAGAATGATCCTTAGGCTACATGGCTTTCCCAAATCAACAAATACGCGCCGTGTTGCTCAAATTCTCCATGAAAAAAAGGTCCCCTTCGAATGCATGGGAGTCGACAGAGCAGGCAGAGAACATAAATCCCCTGCTTACCTCGAGAAGCAACCGTTTGGTCAAGTGCCCTTCATAGTACGCTTCAAACCAACAACATATTACTTCGTCTGACTTTTCCTCGGGTTCTCAGGATGATGATGGGTTTATTCTGTATGAAAGTCGCGCAATCTGTCGATACATTGCTACCAAGTGGGCTAAACAAGGTACACCCCTCATCCCCACCGATTTAAAAGGCTTGGCTCTCTTCGAGCAGGCTGCTTCCATCGAAACCCAGAATTTTGACCGCTACGCTGTCAAGGCGGTCTTTCAGAAGGTTATAAGACCGTGAGTGATCCTCGTGTCAATCGGAAAGGGACCGATGGAACGTCTCGTTGTAGCTCTCTAGGACTCGGTCCTACGAATGAGGTCGCATTCCAAAGAGCCGTCGAAGCGCTCAAACCTAAACTCGATGCTTATGAAGCTATCCTGAGTAAGAGCAAGTATCTCGCTGGTAATGTACGCTCTGTTTGTACTGCACGCCTTGACAACCCTCTGAACCATCGCAGGAAATTACGCTGGCGGATTTCTTCCATCTGCCATATGGTTCTAGCCTTCCGCACATTGGCGTCGACCTCTTCTCTACAAGGCCGAATGTCGCTCGGTAGGCTGATTTATTACTATTAACCCAATAACGGCTCTGACTCGTCGGATGTACAAAGCTGGTTCAACGACATCACAAACCGACCTTCGTGGCTCGCTGTCAAGGATGGCGTTGAGAGCAAATTTTCGTACTAAGCTGTCAGAACGGATGGTGGATCTATTAACGGACGCCCTTCATCTTTTTCAAACTTGTTTACACGTGGTCCCGGTGGGGTAAATCGGTGTCATTACTCTGGACAGTAACTCTGAATTGTAGCCGAGAAACGGGTGGATGCGTTTCGTCGATAAGAGCCGTGAAAGCATTGTCCGTATCTGCTGACTGGCGCCCCTCCTGTCCATACTTTCGAATTTGGAGGATAATTCGGCACGCGACGATGTTGAGCAGAAACCGTGGCACACTACATGCCCAAGAAGAAATCGGTCTCTCTGAATCGAGGATGTCAAGAAAACTCACCGAGAGCTCAGGTCACGTATGGGGCCTGTTGAGGCAAACCATACGATAATGCCTGACGTAGAAACGGCTGCAAATATATGGTTAGGGTCTCGAACTCGCCACGACAAGTCCACAAATAGGGGAAATGTGGCACACCAAAAGAGATCAAGTAATAAATGAGCGCATCATTATATAACTTTCTGGCCAATAGGTTCCGTTCTTCTTTGTATTTTAGGAACCTAGCCCAACAAACTATTGGGAAGAGGACTGGGAAATGACAAAACCATCTGTGAGCTATCAACCCACTCTAAATTCTAAACGAAAGCCTACGTGTTTCTGCAGCGACCGAAACAATTATTCCAGCAATGGAAAGTGTAGCGGAGGCAGCGGATGAGCTAGTCATTAGACATCCGGGGATGAATCCGGGGAGAGGTGAGCGGATGACTATGAACTTGTCAGTGAAATGTAGATAGAAAACAGAGCACAGAGCTCGCGAACCTGTGTATTGGCGTTCAACAGAAGTTATAAAAGTCAATGCTGCGGCGAAGACACCCTGATTTGAGCTTCTCAGATTTATGTAAAAGAAAAGGGGAAAGATTTTCGGAACTGACCACGCCAAAGAAGGAGAGCAAGAATGCAGTGAGACGCGACCTTCCCAGTAGGGCATATACCCTGATGATCAGGATGACTACATAAAAGGGGTGATAAGAGGAGTCGTCAAGCAAAAGCCCAGTGGTGAACTCGCCATGTGCAGAAATTTGGCCTATGCCTCCAGACCAAATAGTGATTCGAACGATTTGGGTGCAAACCTTCGACGTACTGTTCAGTATCTCGTTTGAATAGTGAATCCGAGGCGGGAAATCACATTAGTTGGGGGATTTAATGACGCAATTCCTAGTATATTCTATTAGTCCACGTCAATGCTGAACAAGGGCTACTAACTTACCAATTATTGCTACGATCGCGTCGACGAAGGGCGAATAACGACAGATGAAGAACACAATTTTAACCAGTGTCCATGACGATGGCCAGAGGAAATTGATCTAAATGTAAAAGCGCTCAGAAAATGTACGGCTGGTGCATAAAAATCTTGTGTACCTCGTCGGGCAGAGTATGGAGAAAATCAGCCGTGAAGAGCGTGATTAATGCAACTGGTGACTATGGTCCATGAAAACTGCTGGTTTAAATTGTTGAGAAACTACCTTTACTATACTAGAACATTTGGTTAGATGCACATGAGGGGAATGTACTCCAAGTACTTACTCCTGTTATATTGAACTGTTGTATAATCGCGGGGAGGGTCTTGATGATTGCAGAGTCCATGGTGAGTATGTGAATACAGAGACAATGTAGACTGGTCTTGTATACGGGGAGATATATATGCATTTGAATACAGTCCCTAACTTCCAGCGTTCGAGTATGTGATAGGTAGTGAAACCATCGATCCCACTGCCAATCTTTCTTTGAATTCGAAACATGGTTACGAGGCGCCGAGGCTGTGCGAATCCATCAGCACACCTAACAGTATTTCTAAAAATATACAAAGCGGAAAACTGTTGTTCTGCACATAGCCATGCTGAGTGCTTTTTCCTCAGCCAAACTATCTTCAGCTTTAGCGTCCAAGGGCAACTTCCGATACCCGAACTCCAGGTTGGGAAAAATTGTTGCCATATAACGGCCTTTGAGGGGTGAAGGCAGTTCGCGCAAATAATCAAGGAGAAACTATCTGGCTGATTTCCGCCGATGAAACGTTCATCATCTGGTTCTTCCGGGACGCTGAGTGCAGTGGTCGATATCGATACCACCTTTGTGTGATATCACAGTGGGATGATACTATAGAGGGGCATAGTGCGCATGCAACAGAGAGCATCCGGTGGCACCACCATGATACTAGGGATCTCCTTCATGAGGTTCATGCATAAGGTTTACTATAACTTGATGTCTCGCGGCGGTGATTAATTGCGGAGTACCATTCTGGGCGGATCAAAGGAAGCACGATGAACTATGAACGCTATATGAGCGCTTGAGCCTCTGATATCTATCTCAGATTCAGAGGTTCTGCCCACAGCCCGAAAATTATTTTGTCACAGTCTGAGCGTAGTCATCATTGGCTGCTGAGGCCCTCCGAATTCTTGGTTTACCGTCGGAAAGCGTGTGGAGGACCTGTTCAAAATATCCCGTCCCCGTCCCCGAATTCAGAACCGTTCCAGCGGGTTCGATAGAGGGGGTACATCATCTCGAGGAGCTCCTCTGTTGGCAGATTTGGCTGTTTTGGATTCTGCCTTCCAAGGAAGTGAGCGGGGAATCATACGATGATGGTATCATAAGAGATTCCGAGTTGGATGGTTGCGCCGACAAACAAATAAAACCACTTGTTATGTCATGACTTTATATACCACCCAAATAAGGCATGTGTAGTTATATATGGTACAGGGTTCACGTTTTATTTCGATAAGGCATCAGCTTGATTTGTTCAATGGCGCAGTGTTTTTAGCTTTCGGCTAATTACAGCACATTTACCACAAGGTTCCAAGCTCAAGACTCACTCAAAAACGTGTTCTTTCCCACTCGCAGTACCATTAATTCTGTCCATGCATATAAATCTCTGACTTGTATCTTCTCGAATTGCGCAGTCCCGTGTATTAATCTCCAAAATTATCGCAGACAAGGCAAACGATGGCGCTTCCCAAAGAACATAAAGCCCTCTATCTTGATTCGAAATTTGGTAAATTCGTGGTTGGCAGGAACAGTATTTCAGGACCTGGTGCGGGAGAATTACTCGTCAAGGTTAGGGCTTGCGGCTTGAACCCCATCGATTGGAAGATACAGAAATATGGTGTGTTTGTGGAGGAATATCCTGTTGTGCTTGGAATAGATATTGCTGGTGATGTGTTGGAGGTGGGGGAAGGAGTGAATGGCTTCGCGAAGGGTGATCGAGTGTGCGTATCTTTCTTGACTGACGAAGGTGTCCTGACGTGTATATAGGCTTACACATGGTCTGTTTGGTAATAACTCGGGAGGGTTCCAGGAAATTGTTTTGGGTTTAGCGAGTCATACATCCAAAGTATGATTCTTCCTCTATCATGCGTCAATACGAGGCATCGAGTGATGATCTGTATGATTTAGCTCCCGGTCAACATCTCTTATGATCAAGGAGCGACTTTCCCAGCTGCGATAGGAGCTGCGTATCTGGGATTGTATAATCGCAGTCCTGATGGTCTTGGTTTTGCAACGCCGTTAGATCGTGATGGACAAGGAAAGTATTCGGGAATTCCCTTGCTCGTTTTTGGAGGAGCTACTGTTGTCGGACAATACGGTACGTTGTGTATTTTCACTTCTTAGTATAAATTTAAAATGCTCCTTTCAGCTATTCAATTTGCCAAACTCTCTGGATTCTCGCCGATTATCACGACTGCGTCCCTCAAACATGAGCAATTATTGAAGAGCTACGGGGCTGACAAGGTTATTGACCGTAATGCTCCATACACTACCCTCCGAGAGGAAGTAATCGCAACGACGTCTAGGCCGATTGAATACATCATGGACACCGTCGCAATCCCACAAACCCAACAAATGGCTCATGATATACTTGTTCCTGGTGGTCATCTCCAACTCACACAAGCATCCCAGATAACGGTCTCGCCAGAAAAGAATATCGGATCTACGTTTGGTATACGCTACGCCCCTGAGAATAAAGAGGCATTCGCGAAGTTGTACAGTAACCTTACTGAATTTTTAGAAAAAGAGTTGATCAAGGTATGTATGCGCTTTGTTCTTATGTTAGGCATTGGATGTTAATATATTTTGTGATTTAGCCTTGTAGAGTTGAAGTTGTTCGGGGAGGGTTGGAAGGGATTACGGCTGGATTAGAGCGTTTTGCTAAAGATCAAGTGTCTGGTGTTAAACTCGTTGGTCGTCCGGATGAAGGCGCTTGAGAAAAATCTACGGAATGGATGGATTTAATTAGCGTTTGAGTTACATTCTGGTTTATTTGGTAAAGTTACTGGAGGCAAATTACAAGAGAAATTTTTTGGATCGTTTTTCGTGTCTGTATTCGAACAATATCCAGATAGCCGAAAACGAGCTTGAGGGGTTAAACGAAGGAACTTGGAAACGCAACACGTGAGGATTAAGTTTAGGAACCTGTGTTTTCAGAAGGATTACATCCGTGGTTATCGAACTAGAATATCTTGTGAAAGTGATGTGGCGCATCTTCGTAATGGTTGATGTTTGTGTTCTTGTCGAAGGAGAATTCTGAACCCTCCACCCGAGTTTTGAATATTAAAAAGAACTCCGGGCCGTGATAAAAGACCCAGTAATATATCACCCAATCGGCCTCGTGCCATAACAATCTCAGAAATCATTCTATCCATATCCCAAGATACATAGGGTATAATTACAACAAATAGATTGTTCGTCCCACATGTTCAACGGATATTATATATTCCGTCTTTTCACACACGAGAGTTCACTTATATAAAGAAGACTTTAGTGTAAGATACCACGTATCACGGCAATATGAGTAGTGTCACTTCAAGTCCGGTGAGATTTCTTTTTGTGTGCATGGAATTATTATATAACTTGTTTTTTATTACTAGATGGATTATAAACTTCCAAGTCCACACATCAACCAAGAATTCAACGTCAGTTTTTTTTAAAGAAATTTTTTTTTTTGTTGAATAAAAAGAGCTTAGCGGTTGGATGTTCAGCATAAAATGTGGCTTGGGTTTATTGGTGGATTGTATCCTTCGTATCTTGATTCGATGGTTGAACGGAGGATGAGTTTGGGGAGGGGAGCGATGATTTTGGATGTTGGATGTGGTTCTGGGATATGGTATGTTTTTTTTTATAAAGATGATTTTGACATGCGGTAACTACTATGATGATGATGTAGGGCGATGGAAATGGCTACGAGATTTCCGAAAGCTGAAGTTATTGGTGTGGATATTGCGCCTGTGAAATATGGGTGAGAATTTAATGTTATCGAGGCTTTCTGATGCTGATTCTGGACTTAGATCTGGACCACCGAATTTCAAGTACGCATCAGTCAAGTGTTGATGGGTTTTTATTCATGATTGGGGTAGATTCGAAGGACGTAACTTGGTGGACGGGTTACCTAAGGGATACCTGGGTCGGTTCGATATAATTCATTGTCGGACTGTTTGTCAACATGCAAGTGCCGCTGCCTTTTCTTGTCAGGATTCCATTAACATCAATGATAGATGCGAGAACCTCAAGAATTCATCAACAATCTCGTAAAATGCCTCAAGCCTGGTAAGTTTTGTAGTCTCTTTTTTCAAATTCTCGCGTCTCATTCAAGTAGGTGGTCTTATATTAGTTCCTGACGGTGAATGGGCGGGTTTCGACGAAAACAACAAACCTCTTGATTCATTCATATACGATCCGAAACTCAGCACAGAAGAGAACATCTCAAACACACGCAAGTTATCAGCATTTGGGGGATGGTTGAAGTTTTTTGGAGATATTATAACAAGTCCGAAATACCGACTTCCGGATGTTTTGTTGAGGAATACTGGTGCGGTGAAGGATATAGTGTTTAAAGAATACTGGGCTCCAGTGGGATGGGCTGGGAAGGGTGTTCCGCGGGGTGAGGAGATTGGTGATATTATGAGGTTGAATATGACGGTAAGGTATCTGAATGGTTGGGATATGTTTGTTGACATTGGACGATCAGTATTTCTTCGAGGCATCTGCCGAGGTGATACTCAACCACGGTGTTCCCGAAGCTGTAGTAAAGGCGTGGAGAGACAGGGCCGCAGAGGAGTTTGACGAGAAACGACAGATGGTGTGGTCGTATACGAGTGGTGTCGCACACGACGTGCCAGCAGCGAGACTGTAGTAGAATAGGGGTGATCCCAAAAAGGCAATGGGCTGTTGTTGATCGCAGGAACGTGGGAATCTGAAGATCGCGCTGGTTTGGAGTTCCCGCATCGCGTCTGGCAGGGACACAGCTCACCTCTCCCATTCATGCTCGGAAACAACTCTCTGACGATAGCCGTGATTCCTTCTGCCTCGCACACAATGCAAAAACGGAAAGCAGATGACTCCTCAAATCCTTTATTGGCCGCTGCTGCCAAGCGCTCGAAGAAAGACGTGAGTCTGATCTGTTGTTGGGGACATTGGCTGAGCATTGTGTTTTAGAAGACGACGTCGAACAAGCGGAAATGTGAGTGGTGGCTGTGGATGTGGGGACTGAGGCTGACTTGGCGTATTTAAAGTACTTGGTGCGGAAGAAACGCCTACTGGACTATTTATTGTCCGTGCACCTACCACGCAAGACCCGTTTCATTCAACTTCACAACCGCTGCCCTCGTCCTCGCGTTCTACGACGCAATTCCCACCTCGAGCATCGTCGTCTCAGCCCGTACTCGGAACGCCTTCCTCCTCGCAGCCACCTATCAAGAAATTCCGCGCCTCATCACAACCACTTCACCCCCAACCCTCTTCCTCGAGGCGTTACTCACCTATCCCAGAAGATCCCGAGCTCGAGACTGCCGTTCAGGCCATGAACGACGAGGTCGATCATCTACGCAGTAGTAACAGAGGAGAACATTCACGCGTTCCAACAGTCATGGATCAAAATATGGATCCTGCTTTCCAGTTTCCTCGTCCCGAATCCACAGGGAAGAAGAATAAAGGAAAGGGAAAGGAGATTGTTTTGGATACGTCTTTGCCTGTTGAGCAGAATGAGACGCCGCAGATTCAGAGGAACAAGAAGTTGAGAGAGGGTGCTATGGCTGTTATTGTTAGTGAAAGAGAAGGGGAAGCGCAGGAGGATGGGAGTGAGAGGGTTGGGAGGGAGAAGGAGAGGAGGGATGGACATAGGAGAAGGAGTTCGTTGTCGAGAGGGAAGAGGATAAGTAGTGGATTTGAAACGACGGGGATAATCTGTGAGTTTCAATGTTTCTTTTTCAGGTTTGTGTCGTGTTGATGAAGGACTAGCGTCACCGCACAACTCGGTATCCGAAACGAGTTTTTACAAACATATCGACTGTGACCTGCCAGACTCGGAGAGATTACGCCAGTTGCTTATATGGTGTACCATACGCGCTTCCGGGAGTACGACATTTTCCAGCTCATCCACGCCGTCAAAACCGAAACTCACACCACCTAACCCGAAATTGGCAAAATTGTCGGCAAAGGCGACGGAGGTGATGAAGAGTGTGCAAGATGATATTGTGAGGATGCTAGCTGGACGAAAGGTTGATTTGAGTCTGTATGGAGGACTCGGGGCCGGGACTGGGACGGGGGATGGACAGTTGAAGGAGAATGAACAGAATTCGAAGAATAAAGATTTTGAAGTCAAGTATAGTCAGCAAATACGACAGTGAGTAGTTTACTATCTCGTGGGATTTGGCGGCTGACCTAGACGATACGAAGGCTGGAAGAGGAAGAAGATCAGTGGAAGAAAGTGGGTTATCGGTATGAAGAGTATGCAAAGAGGTTCACGACGGCTATGGAGAAACGTGTTACAGAGGCCAACGCGATAGTATCATCGAAAGCGAAAGGGAAGCAACGAGAGATTGAGGAAGAAGAGCTTGAGGAGATGTTACCGAATCCTCACGATCTCGCGCCTGACCTACGGAAATCACTCGATTTAGCGCGGAGCGCACTCTCTCCTACCACTTCCACCTCTTCAACGACGACAACACACAAACCAACAACAATTCTAACAACACTTCGCGGGACGAATATGACAAGAGCAGAAGTGACAGAAACGATTAATACGATGATACAGGACGTGGATTATAAACTGGATCGATTACATTCTTTCGTGAATGCCGCTCGAACGACTACTCGTGTTGCAGAAGAAATGTTGGATGAGAGGTTTAGATTATTGGTTGATAATCTCGAAAAGAGGCGGTTGGGGAGCCATGATTCTGATGTGGGTGGTAAAGGTGGTGATATGGATGTGGCGAGGAATTATGTTAGGAAGGAGGAGGTATCTTTGGATATCCGGCCAGGACAAGGAACATCGAGTGGAGGTCTGATAGACCTAATGCGAGGATTATCACGTATCGATACCGCACGACATCCATCGAAAATTGGAGATTCGGTACGAAGAGCTGCTAGACAGGTTAAAAGGATTGGAGAAAATGGGGGTGGAGTTGGTGATAGAAGGTTAACAGCCGTTTATCCTCCTGGGATTTTATCCTCTACTACCAGTGGAACTGGAAGTGGGAGTGGGAGTGGGAATGTGACGCCTAGTAGGAAAGTTCCTGGGACACCTAGAAGACATGGGACACCTGGAAGGGAACGGACACCTAGTGGTCGGTGAAAGTGGGAAATGATTTATTAGTATCAAGTATTATTATTATTATTTGTACTTTTGCTGATCTTCTGTTCCCCGTGTTTCTTTTTTTTCGTTTACTGTATCTTTTTTTTGTTGTTGAAATGTAGTAAAATCACTGCCTTGGGATGATACCAAATCACATGACATGATGGCGCAGCGACTCCAAGCCTTCTTCGTTTCTTTCCACACACCCACTCACGATGATATGCGCAAAACGCGTATTCAAATGTTTTCGCGCTCTTGAAAGATTCGGTGATAGAATAACAGGCGCAGCTGGTCCGTATTTTGTGGTTTTGGCGGTTTTGTTAACTGGAACTGGAACGATATGTTTTTGTACGTTTCTCTCTCTCTCCTCTCACACATTGAATTTATTTATGAAAAACCAGTCGACGTAATAGCACCATCACTCAACTACAAACCCATCACTCTACCTATATGCATGTTAATTGCGATTAACATGCATGTGCATTATTATTATGTGTGTGTTGTTGGTCCTGGGTTTGTTGAGGATCTATCGAGGGAGGAGGGGAAGAGTGTGCTATGGGCGAAGAGGAGACGGGGGAAGAAGAGTCGTGGTGGGAATGGTAGTATTGGTGGGATGTTGACGGGGGTGGTGGTTGGAGGTGTACGTGTGACGAGCGCGGAAGTGAATAAATGTAGGAAATGTGGGAGGTTAAGACCAGAGGTGAGTTTTTTTGAAATTATTTTTGTGGGGAGAGGGGATTGGACTGATGGGGGAGTGAGAGAGCACATCATTGCAAGATATGTAATCGTTGTGTGTTGAAATATGATCATCATTGTCCTGTGAGTATATTCATTAAATTGATGCGAATGGTACTCACATTTTCTGTTTAGTGTATGTTGTTTTCTTGTTGTTTGGTGTGTGTATTGATAAATTTTGTATAGGGATAAACCAATGTGTTGGATTGCACAATGAGCGCCATTTTGTGCTTTTCTTGTTCGTAGCTTTCTCTGAATGTCAATACTAAGTTAATCACGTTTCGTAGGGTATACCTCGCGATATCAACACTATGTTATAGTGTCCTCGGATGGCCTTTTCTCCTCGATTCACTAGGTGTAACATACACTCTCGACGTACGTCCTTCTCCCTCTCATCATCTCATATCCTACTTACATTAATACATATAGTGGCCATATCACGTCCCAGAAATCGCATACGCAATGATCTATATCCTCTCTGTCGTTTTATTCTTAGCAGTAGGCATCATGGGTGGATATCACCTCTGGAGTGTATCCCATGGAGAAACATCCGTCGAAGCGCAAGATTATGATGTTTATCGTCAACGTGCCAAAGAACGAAACGATGTGAGTTCTAGTCTCTTTTTCTTATACGGCGTTGTTGATGATAAGACGTGATAGAAATTCGTCAATTCTTATGATCTCGGGTTTGTTTTTTTTTTTATAATATCATGATTTATCGAATTCCAAGTTTGGGATTTTAGGAAATGGAAGAACTTGGAATTGTTTTTCAATATCGGAGAAGGAGGATAGTGAGTGAATTCTCCTCGGAGAATCCTTTTTTAACTTTGAACTATCAGCCCGTGGTATACCCTAATATTCCCTTTACGCATTATGCCCTACACGGATGGTCGGTATTGGGCACGTCGAGCAGGTTATGATAGACACGCAGGTCTACAACAAGGAGAAGAATTGACAGATGAAGAAGAGGAAGATGATGCGCCTTAGAGATTTTGTCATCTTCATATAGCTGCGTGCGTATCCTGTATACATATTCATCAGTGAGTACCGACATTTTTTATTTTATTGCGAGTATGGGATGAGGTCGCCGGGGCCATATGACACTTCGAAGTACCCTCCCTTCACTGGTGGTGGTATTTGGGAAGTTTGTGTGATTTATGAACCGGCTAGCTTTAATATTCGTTTGCTGGGCTTTTTTGGTCTTGTGCCTAAAGCCTGGGGATCGATAGCTGATTTTTTTTTTCTTGGTTTTTTTTTGCTTCTTATGGAAGCTGATGAACCTTTTTTTTTTTTAAAGTGGTAGAATTATCGTAATTCTTTAATACAAATTGGGAGGTTTAGAGTCTTGCTGCTAATGTCAGTTATGGTACATTGGATTATTGTGGGAGTAGACACTTGGCTACGTGAAGATGTGATTGGATCGTGTGTCGATTGACCGTGTATGTACCAAGTTCATGAGCTATTATGAGGAAGGCATGATTTATAGAATTATTTGGTGGCTTGTGCCACTCGATGGCCTGAACTTGGATCTCACCCCGACCCTAGCTACCTTTTCAACCCCCGCCTGTGATCCCTAACTCTCCCACTCTCAAGATATTAATAAAAGAGATGTTCGGAATACATATGCAACAAGGAGAAGAATTGACATATGAAGAAGGGGAAGACAGTGCGCCCTAGGCATTTTGTCATCTTCATCCGTCCTTCGTCTACTTGCGTGCATATCCATTTGTGAGTATAAGATAAGGTCGTCGGGGCCATGCAACACGTCAAAGTGTGATAGAATCATCTCATCCCTAATACACACTGGGAAACGTAGTCTTGTTGCTATGGTACATCGCTTTTTTTTTGACAGAAAACGCAGACAAAAACAAGTGATACTAATGAAAAATATGTTCGGAATGACTACATATCGTCAAGCATTTCCAGTGAGTACATATTCATTCCTTTTCCGTCGTCTTTTTGAGCCGCTAATAAAATTAGGACTGTTTTTGTGTTTAAACCAAGTAATACATGCTTGGGAATCACGCCAGGTTGAAGATGGCCTGCCTTTTCAGATTCAAGATTCTGTATAATCAATTAGTAGAATACCAATCCTCTGTGGGAAATATTCATACCAAAGGCTGCGAAATTCCTTTACATTTCTCAAGAAAATGGCAATCCAGAAAATTTGTAGGCCTGACACGGACAAGACGAGATGAATGTTTCTGGCCCGTCTTAAATACATGTCAGCAAGGTTTAAATTGAGGTACAACACTTACTGCATAGAGCCATCGGAGGAAGCTGAAAAAGCTCCAAGGAGAAATTTTGGAACTGTAATGCACCAGACGACTAAAATCAAAATGGAAGAAATAATTATATAGTGTGGTGACCTCTTCAGGTGGTGCGCAAGCGGCAATGTCCCACACGTTTTCGAGAGCAACGTCCCTGAGTGATCTCGCCGCATCGAAGCCTTCGAAGGGCTCATACGGAATTGATTTCATTTCCTTTAATGCTGTAAGAAAGCTGGGGAGGTAGCCAAAGATGTGCAGGAATATCTCTACTCCAAAAATAGCAGATTTCGGTAGCCGGAGGTCTCTTGAGGGGTCTTCGAGAAAAGATCTGAACAAGGGGTCGAGGCTGAGGCACGGTATGTGCCAGTGTTCATTGAAAATGACAGTCCAGCGAAGATGATTGATAATACCATTAAACCTCCCCTTTCCAAGACAGAGTAGATGTGTGAAGTGTTGGGGACGGGGATCGGACCAGTAACGATTGTATAGAATCCATAGAATATCCATCGCATCGGGAAGAATGTCGAAGGGAATGTTGGAACAAGCATGAGAGTAGAAGTGATCGAGTGCACAATGCCGGGTTAGATCTGAAGGTAAGGGACAATCGACCATATATGTCAGGAATGTCTCCAACTGCGTCTTCGGACAACTTCCACAGTCAATGAAGCGTAGGAGTACATTGATAGACTCGAGGACTCCAGCTATGATTGTTACGAGCCGCGACATCTGTACCTCGGATGGCCACACCTCGTTTTCATCAAACATTTCTGGATGCTCTCGGCGAATTTGGTCAAACCGGTGACGAAGAATGAGTTTAGTGTCCTGAGGAAGCTCTTCATCACTAAGGGATAACCTGGTATACTCGTATAGTTGCGGGGAAAGAGTTTCCAGGACTCGTTGTTTTGGTCCGAATACCCCGACTTTAGGGCGACCTACTTCAGTACGATCGAATACAATCCACAGGAGTGGACAGCCTGAGCCTGGCCGGCTATACCTACTGATCATTTCAATGAGCTCAGGCATAGGATTAAATTCCTCTTCTTCCCAATCCAGGACAATCACTGGCGGCATGGTGACGTAGTGCGGATGGGACATCTGCAGGGCTTTCCAGGGCTCAATAATGAGCTTCTTGAACTGGGATCGCTCGAACTTGTTCATGTATGTAGTAACATCCGATAGGGGCTGTTTCATAAGAAGTCGCCGGTAGGGAGGGTAGTGTGCCGCAAGCTGACCAGTAAGAATTTTGAGATCAAAGAACGTAGGTCTCCAGTAAGCACCAAGTCTGTTAAACCCTGCGCAGATCGCTGCGATACCCCGGGCCGTAGAGAACTCGAAGTCTGTCCCTGGCGGCTCTACGATCCAAAACACATTCCGATCCCTCTTCACGTCACAGAGCCAGGAAATGATCCTTCCTCTGAGCGTTTTTCGAGCATCTAGTCTTGGATCACCGAGGGGTGGAAGATCACATAAATCATAAAAATGGGGTACCCCCCCTGGCACTGTCGCTGTTAGCCAGGCTCACCTGAGCATCACCATGGGACTTACGCGGCTGCGAACGAATCCAAAGGTATGGATCACAGGATCCCCTCCGCTTTGGACGCCGGCTCAACCACCTCCAGAGACCATCATAATAGTCTCCCATTGGGAGACACTGATGCTTGCGAAGGATTTCCACCGCTGTTTCAAATCAGATAACCGTCAGCCAAAAAGAATTCGTAATCTCACCTTCCTCCGTCGACAAATCCGCATTGCAAGCACGTTTCAATTCCTCAGTCATCGTCATCCTCTCATCAATCGTCAACTCAGTGGTTGGTATCGAATTTGTCATGACTTACCGTAGCTATATTGTTGTGGTAGGTGGAGGTGTTTGATCAAGGGCATACGGGGCGATGATAACGTGCCCCGCACACCCAAGGCGGACTCGGAAGTACATAAAGCTGTTGAGATTCCATGATCATAAGACAGTCATCAATCAAGATAATCAAAAATACAACCAGGCGCCCACGATAAAAATCGATGACGTTTACGCAACAGCATCATCATCATCATTTTCTGTGCAAAACGACGAATCTACGAATATACAAAGCTGAGGCCAGGACGTCTCGATCATCCTGATATCGAAGTCCCCCGAAAGTAAGACGAGAGAACCTTGGACCAAGTTCAAATGAATAATGAACATAATGTCATGATCCACGGGTCTAGAAGTGTCCATCCGAACATCAGATGAAATATCCCGTCATACATGCCTTGACGACGGTTATATGCTAGAACCAAAAATTAATCAAGCAAGCGCATATGAAATCCTCGTGGTGCTTATCGGGATATTAACCTAGGTTGAACCAATCCTCTTCGAGCTTCTAGTCTTTCATTGATATCACAGAATGTTCATCCGGGTGGAATGGTAAATAAAAAAAATAGTACGCACAACAAAAACAATATGATGATACACAAAAAAAATTACGAGTAAAAAAGACTCATTCTCAAACCCCATTTGTCCTATGGCCAAATTCCCCAAATTCAAATTACGATCATGAAGACAAAGAGAGAGATTTCGTTATGAATTTATCAACCTGAGACCAATACGTTTGACGCGTACACGTATCCACTAAAATGAACAAATCAGCGCCACGGTGTATGAAGAAGGAAAAAAAGGGGACTGACCGTGTCCTCCACCAGGAAACGATACAAACAAATCATTCTCCGGTGGAGTCCACTCTTCTTCCTCTTTCACAATTTCTCCACCTTTCAGTCCAATACCACCACTTGTAGACGTACACAATAAACCACCACACCCTCCCATACCCATACCTACACCAATACCTTTCTTTCCTTCATCATCACATCCTCCTGCTCTCTTCGTTCGTTTCCCTCGTTCTCCAGCAATCTTCCATAAATTATCCATATGGACGGGTGGAACGACAGTGTCTTTTCTTCCTGAACAAAACATTATGGGTAGTGTAGGTGGGATACGTGAGAGTTTGGCAGCAGAATTCCAGCGCTGGGTGCATAGGAAGGAGAGGGGACCGATGAGGGGCCAGGCATGAACGATATTGGGAATGGATGTGAATGTATTTTCGAGTATTAGGGCTGCTATCTATGCGTGTGTGTCTTTACGTGAGACGTGAGCCAGGGTGGAGGAGGTGGGAACACACTTTGTCGGCGTTTTTACTTGTGACGTCAATTGCGACTGCGCCTCCTAGTGAAAGACCATATATGATCTAGGGATGAAAGTCAAGTATGAGACAATGTGTCGACTGAGAGGTGTAAGCGAGTGGTACGCACGATGGGTAACCGAGAGAGTTGTTCATCGTTCGAAATCCAATCCACTACCGCTTGTGCGTCTTTCCGCAATCCTATACCACCACCAACATTTTTCCCTTTTAAATCCAAAAAGAAGGGGGGATACACGAAAGACGCACCTTTTTCCGTTGGAACACCTTCACTCTCGCCATAGCCGCGGTATGACACCGTCAACACATTACATCGGAATGAGTGATACCTTCTTGCGTGATATAGTAAATCACTATGGTCCATTCCGTTACCGTGAAACATCACGACGGTGGCTTTGATTGTTGCTGTAGAGGGTTTAATAAGGTAACATTTTAATTGGATATTATCAGAGGTTGGGATTGAGATGTCGGTGTATGGGAGGTTGTAAGATGATGGTTTTCGAAGGGCTAGAGTAGAGTTTGCGTGAGTATATCGTAGTGGGAGGGGAAGGGCGTACATCGTGGTCGGGGGAGGAACGCGGCTGGATAGACGAGATAGGGTTGTCCATGACATACAAGCTTCGAAACAAAACACAAGCAAAAAAGACAAGATCAGCGAAGACTTGTTGTCCCAAGAACGCGGCTGGGTGTACCTTTCTTAGAAACAAACCGAGGGTGAGGGTTTCCTGAGAGCTGTTAGCCATGATGCGGGGAAGAAGCGAAGCATGTGGCGGTGTTTATATACCTTGACGCCATCCGACACTTATTTTTATTTTAAGCGATAGGTGTTGTTCGATGATCACGTGCACCAACCTTCGCACCCTCATTCAAATTGACATGGTCCCCTAATAAATCATACAAAGCGTCGAAATATGCTACCTGTGTTTCTACGACTCTCAAAACCAGGTAGTAATACTTTACCCCTCCCCAAACGCCACTTTTCCTTTTATCTGATCCACAACAGGTTCTGTCATCTCCACGGTTACTACTCTAAAGATATAACTTTCACCCTGAAGGGTCCCGACCGTCCAGTGCATGAGGATAAAATAAGCAGTATCTGAAACACCTAGAGGTAGACTCCGCGATGAGACGGAAAAGAACAACGCGGAATACATTTGCCGGGGACCTGGCAAGGGGGACACCAAGAACGAGGATCTTGTTGGGTGATGAAATGATGTTGATGATGAAGGCAAAAGACGAGTAGCCTAGAAGTTACGATGGAGAGGAACTGATAATCAATCTGTTGTTATCGTTATTGTTGGATAAGGATTGTGCACCAGCAAAAGAACAAATGGCGCTTATTTTACAACGGCCTCGGATTTGTGCCGGAATCTCACACAGCCACGGCATAACGATGAATACTGGTATTGCTGTAGAGTGGAAGACTGCAGATAACTCACTTTTTGCTTGTGTGAGGGATGTTTTCCTCAGCATGTCCTCCTAGAGGCTGATAGGCGCTCAAGCCGAACGTAATTTAAGATTGGTCCGTGCATGAGGCCTGCCTATCAGAAGCCCACCATCACCACAGCTTCAGTACCCCCACCAAGCCCCTCCATACTCGCCTAATGTTCGCTGCTCTCCCAGAATACATACTACCCTCTCTCTTCAGCCATTTACTTGCGCTGACCTATACTCTCTGGGCCTTAGGTATCTTACCCCATGCGAAGCCAAGGGTAAACCCCGTTCCAAGGATATTTGTGTTGTCCATCGCAACCTTGGCTTCACTTGTATTCTTGGATGGAGGGATAAATATTGCGCTTTACTATGGCTACGTACTAGATACACAGTGGTTCCATCTCAAAGTGGGTGAACTTGCGTTGGCTGTGAACTTTTTCTTGACAAACGATACAGGCAATCTTGACAGTCATAATACTCTTCTTTCCTCATTTTTCCAATGAACTTACAGTTCGTCTATCTCTTGCCTTCTCTCTCTTGGTTTGATAACAAGCTCCAATATTCCAGCCCAACCCCACACTCAACTCTTTGATCCGCGGCACACCATCGTCTCCTGTAATGTCTTCCTGTTTCACTTTAGTCATCTTTGGTGCTTCTCTGGCTATCTCGTGGATGTTTCTTCCATGGCTGTACGACAACTTCCCAGTCCCTCAGCTCAGTACAGACCCTGCATGGGATCAAGTATGGAATATATTATTCAAGGTTCCCTTTCAAACCGTTCCTCTTGTTTTCAGTACGTCTTAACTCTACTCTCCCTCCACCTTATTCCTTTTAATGTCACACATTCTAGCGATGCGCTCAGTATATCTGGACCAGCAAATGGATATAAATCGCCCACCACCGCAGTATAACGGGTACGGCACTATACCCGAGTACCGTTCTCCAATGAGTGTTGGTCCGAAAGACGATGTACCGCATTACGCCGTCGCATACTTTGCTTTACTTCCTGTGTTAGGACAACTTGACGCTCCATGGGAGAAGATGACCTCGTTCGAGAGGAGTGTTAGTGTGATTTCCACTACTGTAAGTTTACCCGATTACATGTTTCGAGGAATGGGTGATATTGATATATTGATATCTCTTTCTAGGCGTTGATTATGATTGTCATGAGATGTTACTTCCGTGTGATTAGACTGGCCTGAATGTCAAAGCCTGTTGTAGAATACCTGTCCTTGAACGTTTTCCTGTGATTGTGAACAATGGCTGAATATAATTTCCTTATCTCGAAGCACATTGTTTGTTCAATTTCTGAGATTTGGTCAAACTGGGTAAAGCAATGATCCATGGGGGCTCTTGCTTTGTTCCCTACAGTATTTCTAATATTGTTCAGCAGTGACAAAGCCAGTAATCGCTGGAGTATGATATCGATGACACACTCCCTGGCAGTGGACTGGGGAGATACCCAAACCCTAGATTAGTGTTGCTGTTGAATCGAATTGAGTTCGCTTCGCTTCGAAAATCGATGCTTTTCGTGCACACTTCGGTCAATCAAAGTTCACTGAAGTGCAGTTCGATTGCCACTTCGAATGGTCGAAGTCTTTCAAAGTCGGGGACCACCAGTTTGACAACAGAGAGCGAAGTGTGGGCAAAATCATGTGTGAATTAGTATCAGACTGTATGTGTCATCATTGATTGTGCTAAATGTCTGTCTTGTATCGAAACCTCTCTCCGGAGGTGCATCATAGACCACACTAAGGTATTTCGTAGTTGACAAGGTGTACGTCTCCGGCGTGTCACCTGAGCCTTGTTGTAGCGTAGTCGGCTAAATTGATGTCATGTCATGTATGTTGCTGTGCATTCTTCATTGCGCAATAGCTCCGTACACTGCACACTCGACAATTTTAGTGATTTAGATTCAGATACATGCACTCCTATAGGTCTTTGACTGATATCAAGTGGTTCTAAATGTTGTATTTATCTACTTCACTTCATTACAGTTTGTTTGAAAAAACTATTGACAAAGTGTCACTTCGGATCAGTTTGACGCCACAAAGTCATACCGAAGTGTCAATTTGGGGCAACACTACAGCCCTGGCATAACAATGAATATTGGTCTTGAATTGATTGTTTCTGAGTAATGTCCAATGAAACTGCACGTAATAAACCTACCTAAACTGGTGTTTTCCGGACTGCTGTGGCATGGAAGAACACAGATAACTCACTTTTTGCTTGTGTGAGGGGGATATTCTCCCCGGTACGAGCTCCTATAGACTGATAAGCGCTCAAACCGAACGTAATTTAAGATTGGTCCGTGCATGAGGCCTGCCTGTCAGAAGCCTACCATCACCACACCTTCAGTGCCCCCAACAAGCCCCTCCATACTCGTCCAATGTTCGCTAGTCTCCCAGAATACATACTACCCTCTCTCTTCAGTCATTTGATTGCGCTGACCTATACTCTCTGGTCCTTAGGTATCTTACCCCATGCGAAGCCAAGGGTAAACCCTGTTCCAAAGATATTTGTGTTGTCCATCGCAACCTTGGCTTCACTTGTATTTTTGGATGGAGGGATAAATATTGCGCTTTACTATGGCTATGTACCAGATACAAAATGGTTCCATCTCAAAGTGGGTGAACTTGCGTCGGATTTGGACTTTTTCTTAACAACAATGCAGGCGATCTTGACAGTCATAATACTCTTCTTTCCTCATTTCCCGAGTGAACTTACAGTTCGTCTATCTCTTGCCTTCTCTCTCTCGGTTTGATAACAAGCTCCAATATTCCAGCCCAACCCCACACCCAACTCTTTGATCCGCGGCACACCGTCGTCTCCTGTAACACCATCCTATTTCACTTTAGTCGTCTTCGGTGCTTCTCTGGCTGTCTCGTGGATGTTTCTTCCATGGCTGTACGACAACTTCCCAGCCCCTCGGCTCAGTACAGATCCTGCATGGGATCAAGTATGGAATATGTTATTAAAGGTTCCCTTTCAAACTGTTCCTCTTATATTCAGTATGTCTTGACTCTGCTCTCCCCGCATCCGCATCTACAATCTTCCTCTAATGTCACACATTCCAGCGATGCGTTCAGTGTATCTAGACCAGCAAATGGATATAAATTGTCCACCACCACAGTATAACAGGTACGGCACTATACCCGAGTCCCGTTCTCAAACGAGAGTTGGTCCGAAAGACGATATGCCGCATGACCTCGTCGCATACTTTGCTTTACTGCCCCTGTTAGGACAACTCGACGCTCCATGGGAGAAGATGACCTCGTTCGAGAGGAGTGTTAGTGTGATTTCCACTACTGTACGTTTTCCCGGATGCGTGTTTCGAGGATTGGGTGGCATTGATCTCTTTGTCTAGGCGCTGATTATGATTGTTATGAGATATTACTTCCGTGTGATTAGACTGGCCTGAATGTCAGAGCCTGTCATATATTAGTTATCTGAACGTTTCCTTTGATTGTGAACAATAACCAAAATATGAATTCTTATCTCGCAGCAGGTTATCCGTTCAATTTCCGAAGTTCGGTCAGTGCAATGGTCCATGGGGGCTCTTGCTTTGTTCCCTACAGTGTGACCCATGGGAGATACCCAAACCCTGGATGTGGTACAGATGGTTCGTATTGGCCTTGACGGAGCACGGTCACAAATGTACACTTCGCTACAAGATAAGGCTTCTCCGACGCATCGTCAGCCGGATGTTGGAGCAGGGGACCACTATTCATGGCTCCGTACACACCAGATTTCGCAATAGACGTGGGTCCGGAACTAAGCCGGATATTTCGTTAAGACGGGAGAACGAAAATGGACACCAACCTATCTTGCAGCCCACGTCGTTACCCAATTTCGTTCCAAAGCTTCTGTGCAAGAGGTTCGCTCCAATGCGAATGACATTCGAAAGCATTATGGATTATAGATCGCTAACTTGTCTCGGACAGAAACTAATATCGAAGAGATTGGAGAAACCTTCGTGGCCGGCCATCCTCATGAATCCACGTCTGAGTCTGAGTCTAAATCCGACAATTCAACAGTTTGTCCATCAACTAATAATTCGATCGCGTGAACTGCCAACTCCCACTTGTGCTCAGTTCGCACTCCTCGACATTTCTCCAGATGAATGTTGTCAATAGGAGCGTTCCACACTCGTTCCTCCACCACGTCAAAAAGGTTATCCATGCCGTCTTCGTCAAAGTCTGCACCTTGAAAGACGAGGGTTTTGAGAGCAGGGAAGACCATGACTCCGCGTCGCGATTTTGTCTGTAGAGACGATTGGGTGCTTCCTTCTCCCGGCTTGCCAACCGGGACACGTCGTTGGCCTTTTCGACTCTCTTTAATAGCCGAGCATAGCGCAGAAGTGCATTGGCTGACACGAATGTAGTTGAGCTTTGCCAGCTTCCCTAGGCCCTCTCGGATCGACCGCGAAGCCTGCTTGGAATCAAAATACCAGTCTAGCTCCAGGGATTCAAGGTCGGAAAGATCAGAAGCATTGCACAATGCCCTGAAAATGCGGTCGTACGGCACGCTCGCAAGCCCGGGGGTGCGAAAATGGATGCGGACGGTGGGCAATGGGTTTGATTGCATGATGGTATCTGGTCTATGGAAAAGGAGGATATCCGATTTACCAGAGCAGCTCAACGAAAATTTTGCCGATCGGAAGACTCTGCAAGTCGTTGCAGGGCACTGTAAACCCTCACCAGCCAGAGCAAAAATGTCGATATAGTCTTCGGCCCTGGTAACCAGGCACCAAAGACCGATTGCTGCGTGGGGAGGATATTTAATGCAACGCAAGAATTGGATGCAGTCTGGAGCCTTCGCGTCTATTATCAAAAATCGAAGGGCACCAAATTCCAAATTTAGTTCACTCCCGTTTACTGTAGTATGTGAGGGGATTGAGTTGATCAATTCGAGAGTATGGAGGTCGGGCATATGGGCAAGGGCTTCGAGCATTTGGCCAATTGTCGAGGCACCAAGGGCGGCTATGGGACTATTCTTGAGTTTGAGGGTGGTTAGGTTGTGTTTGAAGATTGCGGACTCCCAAGAAAAGTGGATATTATCCAGCTGGATAATCCGCAGGCGAGGCGCATCGACGAAGGCATCCTCGGGAAGGAAGTGAGGAATATGCGAGCCCTTCAGGATCACTCGTTCGAGGTGCGGAGCTGGCTGCGAAAATGCATCGAGGATGTGTTGGAGCTTGCGACTCCCAAATATGAGGTAGAGAAACTGGACACGAAATAACTGTGCCATGGCATTTTCAAGTTGATTTACGGCGTCACGATCGGTCGTCGATTTGATGGTGAGTAGTGCCATTCCTGAGCGCCGTATCATCTCCTGAGCGAGCTCCGGGTTAGTAAATATAGGAGTGGACCACAAAGTTGGACAGCTTAGAGCCACCTCTCTCCAGTGGTGGCAAATGTGTCCGATTACACGAATCCACCGAAATCTGAAACTACAGGAGTAGTAGTTGGCATCGCGAGCGAATATGAAGATTTTTGCGAGGATCTCGGGCGGGAGAATAGATATAGATGCCAATTCGTTCCGCCTTCTCAACATGGATTGAAGTACGATCTTGACTTGATCAATATCTTCATCAAGTATTTGACGGGCCGCGCGTTTGTCATCGACAGGGAGTTCAAGTGGTTTTATGCTCACGACGACTGTTATGAATGTTGCTGGTCAGTGTTTTCAGGGAATGTGGTCATGAAACCAATACACGGCACCTCTCGTAGAATTAACGTGCGACATCGATGGAATCGGGCCTGGGCCACCTAAAAGCTCAGCCATCAGAGTAATGCTCCAGCAATTATATGTGGGGGTGAGATGCGAGTGCAGCACGCGTTGCGATGACGTTCCAGTGGGAGTGGCAAAGCGCCTCAGATCGCCGTGGAGCTTTGGCTGGTTAGAATTTAGGCTGGCGTTGAGCTTGCTCGCTGGAGCCACCTGATTCCGCCAGGTGCGTAGTAGCGTGGGACGTCGTTGGGTATATCACGTCAACCAGCGATTTTCCTTGGCGTTGACTTTGTTACACGGGGAATAATCAGGCTTTTACCGCTCCCTCGACTGGTGAACGATAACCGAATCATGACATTATTATGTGAGTTTCCGACCGACGGAAATAGTCACACAAAATAGCCATGAGTTTGAGTACCACTCGTAGACTTTCATAAGATGCCCATCCACATCATTGCCGTTAGCTCGTTGCCGACTGTTTGGGCTCGATGTTACTGGCACTTACATATGGTATTTCGTTATGATGTAGCTTAGTACGACATATAGACAGACAGCTCTTCCGCTCATCTCACCCCCATCTCTTCAGGCACAACATCGCGGTAGCCTTTGCCGATCATCGATGGGGAGCTCTTGGACATGGCTACCAGCAGCTTTGCAAGGATGACGAGAAAGGAGAGGATGGCCAGTGTGCCTTCGTCTACATCCTCGATAGTCTATATGCGTCCGTGTGAGTTGCCAGCTAGGTGAACTCTGTCTTTGTTTCACACTATTTTTCATTACCTGACGGAGGTTGGCACGGAGGAGAGACAAGAGGGCGTGCTTTGAAATTTCGGGTACTCCTCAGTATCATCACTCTAATTTACGATTCTACTCGAACGAGCATTAGCTGGCAGAATTGTCAAACGCGAGCCAAACATCGTTGAACGCCTCAAATTAATCCACGCTTTTGGCACCAGATTATGATTTCGCGCCAATCCTACGAACAACTGAAGCCTCCTTTATGTATGACCCGAACGTTTCTTCGATCACCCACCGCTGCATGAGGGAGTAAGGACCTAGCGTGAAGGGGAATCCCGGTGGTCAGCTCACCTTCCAGAGACGGAGCACGCTTTGCTCCGTTTTCCTGCCACTCTTCCGGCTGCTGTTGAGGATGTAGTTGTCCACCTATGAAGTTGCGTAAGTGTCGTTACATGCCATGGGTGTGAACACATACCCATTCCTTCGCCGACTGCACTTGCGGGTCAACCTAACAGAAGTCTTAGATGAGAGCTACAAAAATTACAGACGGTTACACGCACCTTCACTGAGCATCACATTTTTGACTTCCTCAAAGATTTTAAGGATCCGAGCAGCCCCTTCAGAGGTCGTTAAGTCCAGATCCCAACGCACCCTGGGCGCGATATTAATAATATAGTTTGTAGAGTTTGGTACCCCCCGGGGTGTGATCTCGTTATCATTGTCCTTGTCGAGCTCATACTTGCATACTATGTGCCCGAATGCGCTGATACCAGTGAAAATCGTCGGGCTGGCGTCGTAGAAATCGGTGAACCGTTGACGCATTTGTGAGTCAGCCTCGGTCCGAGCCGAAAGTGACTCAATAGCTGGGAGTGGATTAATCTCCACGAACATCACGGGTATTCTCTGACGCTCAACCTTGAAGACGATACCAAAATCGACCGCCTCTCTGGTTCTTAAGGGTGGTCGAGCCTGATAGGGGTAAGTGTCTGCCTCTCCTCCGAACTCGTGGGTATGATTGTCCCTACCTGAGGTTTTACAACCCAACCGTCGTCGATGGGGAAGTACTTGGTCAAAAGCACGTTCCAGGCGCCATTCCATTCATTGTCTTCGGTTGTGTCTGGTGGAATAACAAGGAATTCGTCGAGCACGGATTGGAGCAACATTGCGAGATGAGAGGGAGCGATGCTGGAGTTGATGAGGAGGAAGGGAACGTCGAGGAACAAGCCAAGCGAGTATATCTGATGATCCTCAGATCTCCCACGGGGTGACTTCGGACGAAACATGTGACATGTCGCATGTCACTTGAACTTCTTCTGGACTTCCGGCAGTAGTTAAATTACTTACTGTACAGGTCTGCGGGTCTCAGGACCTAACGGAGTTTGAAAACCTAACCTAACGGACCGGTTTTGTACCCGAGGTTACTGGTGCATAAACAACAACCAGCACAACAACTTTCTTTTGCAAGTGCCAATGCAACTAAATCCATCCTGTCATGGCAAACACCCAAAAGTATGGGCCAAAAGGTACCAAGAACAAACCTGGGGCAAAGGTTGGATGCCCTCGCAAGAATACTCAAAAAACCAGCAGAGGAGTATTAGAGGTGCAAGCTTATGCTGATCTTCCCACTTTCTGATATTTCTGATAACAATCTATATGTTATATACATCTTACATTTGTTTCAAGTTATGAATTTCTTTTATCTTTTCATTTTCTTTATCTGTTTCATGCTCTTTAACAATAGTTGAACTATTATTAGAACTTTGTTCCATGTCATTTCCAAAACTTCTATTCTAACTTTAGATAGAAGTTTTTCTATTTTTTAAATAGTGAAAAAAGCTTCTTAACTTCTCTCAAATCAGTCTCAGTGCCTTAAGAAGTCTAATTAGAGTTTTGGCAGAAGTTCTTGATAGAACTTCTTAACTATAATTAGGATACAAATACTTCTTATTGTTTATATAAAGTAAATACTGGTTATAGTATATAAACCAGTCAATACTACCATATAAAAACATTGTTTCTACTTGGTAAGGTGGAGACTCAATACAAGCCTTTATCTAATTAATACTGTGAACATAAGAACCTTAACTACTAAGCTCTTCTTATCACTCTCTGAGTTTAATAACTTGTTTGTTTGTACTATAGACTTATTCAGAGTAACAACTTCAGTGTATACCAATATTAGAGTTGGGACTAAGAAAGAATCCTCCTTTGGTATGATTTACAGGTTTATTTGTCAATATGTACTGTCCTAGCTTAGAACTGGGCTGGGATTACTATAACATTAAGTAGAATCAATCCTTCTCTGTTTACACACAGAGATAGTTACTCTCACCTATGTATCCAAGAGTGCTTACTTTAGTTGATTTGGGTAATGCAAAAGAAGTACAATAATCTGTTAAAGTTTCAGTCATATTCTATGAATAGGTTATAAAGTCATTATAATAATAATAGACTGAACTAAAACTTCCTATAAGTTGCTCTATATATAATGAATGTTATACTGAGTCAATTGTAACTAGTAATGATAATGGGTACTTAATAGATTATTCTATATAGTTCTAATAACTTGTATACATGTTCTATAGTACTTAGTAAGAGTCAGATAGAATGTTTCATATATCCCCGACATAATATGTGTTTATATGACTTTATATGTAGTATGACTTGTCTATGCTCTCCTAAATGTATATAAATCCTATGTAGCAGATATGTTCTATATCTTGTTCAATCAAACAACTTCTTCATCATTACCTATCTCTTCTAGTACAACCTCAACCTTGATTTACTTGACTTTGAACTTACTACCACCGAAATAAACCATTTCATTAATAACATTTCTCTAACCAAATTACCCTTCTATAGGTATCAAATAGAAGTATACTTTCTCAGTGAGTAGACCCTATATTCTCTTTCACTGCATTTACTGCTGTTGTCCTAGCAACTTATTATGGTTATTTCCTCAATAGATTATGAGCCCCAGTAGTCTTACCAATAGTTAAACCATTATTATCTCCTCTAACTGAGATAGGATAATAGGGCTTTGCCTGACAGAGTTATTCCTGTCTTTGATTATTGCTGATAAGTAAATTTTCTTCTAGAAAGAAATTCTCTTGATAAAGATATTATACCTACCAATAATATCATCTCTGGATTACCTAAGCTCAATAGGCCTAAAAACTATGTATTCTGGTCTAGGAAACTTCAGGATACCTTAACTCTCATTACTGTCACTGGTACAAACCAGTCAGCATAGTCTGTAATTGACCAAGATCTCTTCCCTAAAAATCTATCAGTCTTGACAGATAAAGATAGGAAAAGGGATCAATTATGAAGATAGGCATTGGCTGTTATTAATGGTACATTACCTGACTTCTTGTTACTTTATGGACATAATGATCCTCATTTTCTATGGATAGATTTGAAAATCTGATTTGGAACACCTTTTCCTACTGGAGTATATTCAATTCTGCAGAGAATGTCACAAAAGTATATCTTAGGGAATCAAAATCTAGCAATGGATCTAGCTGAGTTAAGAACAATGGATTCTCAATTAGAAACAGCTAAAGTAAAATTGCCAGAAATTCTTAGTACAATGATTACCTTGAATATCTTACCATCTGATTAGAATGCAGTCACTCAAATAACCCTGGCAAATAATCAAGGTATTGTTGATTTGTTTTGGGAGGTAGTCCAATAGGCTATAAATGTAGAGTAAACAAGATGTGAAGACTCCAGACCTTCAATGTCTAACCAACAAGCTTTCTATACCTCCACTACTAACTAGCTTCCTATGCCTCCACTACTAGATACTTCCTATGCCTCCACTACTAACTACTTTACTTGCTAGAGTAACTTCCAAAAGAGCCATCCTAGACCACCTTGGAATCACTTCTACTCTAGAAGTAATACCAGCACCCTTTCTTGATCTCTTACTACCACCTTTTTCTTTTGGATAAGTACTTGATGTGGACAAGAGATTAGCTACACTATGTCTAGAAACATCAGTACCCCCAATCCACCCTGGGACAAGAAGATTATCTCTGAGTCCTTTTATGGGACTGCCACTGGCCCCAGTGACAAATCCAGATTACAACTGAAGTATAAGTAGAAAAGAGCCAGAGGAGCCTCCTTCATAGGATCTACTACCAGACTATCAGGATTGGAGGCAGATATTGAAGCTGGAATAGAGTCCAGTACTTCTGAAGCACTATCTCTTCTCTCTACCACATCATCAACTGAGTCTTTTATCCCTTCCTTGATCCCCACTACTTCTATCCCATGTACTGTCCAGTTCAGTGGTCAGCATAGACCATTCAACTGGACCTCTTGCCAGTCCAATGTAACCTCATATGCTAGTCAGGCTTTTGCTTCACTCACTTGGATCTGTAATGTAGATGGCATCTTATCAACAGACATCTCCTCTACTCTTGATGTTACAACCTGAGTCTAGGACTCAGGTTGCAAGTCTTTGGATAAAGACAAGAAAGTAGAGAGAAGAGAAAGGAATGATACAATTGGTAAAGTGTAAGGAATACATCAAGTATTACTACACTTTATATACTAGTGGTAAGTACTAAAAATAAGAGAATGGAGTAAAGGAGTCATAGAAGATGAGTAGAATGAGTCAGAAAGAGTACAGCCATAAGGGATGAAACAGGAGATGAAACAGATACATAAGAATGATGAGTATGATGGGTACATAATAGGAATATAGTGTCTATCTATAGTTCATAACAATACTTCCCTTTTTACATTCATGACCCCATGAAATATTGTGGTCTACTTGTCATCTTGTTCTTTGTGTAAGGTATTGGCAAGTTGGCATTTAGTAGGGCTGATCATTGGAGTTCCTTACTTGTGTTGACACCTGATCCAGAAGGGGGCATGGTCTTGTTCTCCTCTAAAGAGTGCTATGGTATGTCCTCAGAATGTAGCAGTGTTATTAATCTCAGCAGTGACAAGATTGTGAACTATTTCCTCCTAGTAGTTTTCTTCAAATTGTCCTCTATCCTTGAGTGTGAGATAAGATGGCAGTGGGTTAAATACCATTGGTTTGGATGGTGGGTCCATGTTGGGTAGTTGTATAAGGAGGTGGTCTACTTTGTTTTGCATATCTGGTTCCATTAGCTGGTCTGGGACTGATTTTTCAATTTCTTCCATTCCTTTGTCTAACCATTCCTGTTCATTGTCTTTGTGGTGGGGTGGTTTGTCGGGTAAGGTAGTGGGGGTA
This sequence comes from Chlorophyllum brunneum, assembly GCA_963576785.1. Classification (NCBI taxonomy): domain Eukaryota; kingdom Fungi; phylum Basidiomycota; class Agaricomycetes; order Agaricales; family Agaricaceae; genus Chlorophyllum; species Chlorophyllum brunneum. The sequence continues at coordinate 2,900,749 of OY756143.1, read as the reverse complement.
TATGAGTTGAGATCCATTAGCCTTTGGGCAAGTCTCTAGGTAGGGTTGTTGCTAGAGTCAGTGAGGTAATTGAGTCTTTCACCTGTCATGATTAAGGCACTTTGGATGCATTTCTTTGTATTGGAGTGTACTAATATGTTAAGATTGGTGGCTGCTTTGTCCAATAGTTCCTTCATGAGTTCATGTTTTCCAGTTGACATGGTAGCTGGGAGGGCTTTGGTGGTGGTGATGAGTAGGATATAGCTCAGGGCTTTGGCTTGGATTTGGAGGTTGTTGATGGTGTGGGCAATATACATGAGTCCTTTGGTTGTGATGGTATAGTGTTCAATCTGGTCTTTGGTAGACTGGGCATTGAGGAGGTTGTTGAGCTCTTGTTTGAACTCTGTGTCTTTGGCTGGAAAAGGGGTGGGTTTGCATTTGGCATGCATGGTATGTTGTGGAGATAGTTGGCAAAGTCTAGAGTACAGTAGATACAGCATGAGGTACATTGGGTATAGTAGTCTCTTGTAATGTGAGGTTTGTTGTTCATAATTGTCATTTTTTACCCCCTCTTTTTATAGGTTTCATCCTTGAAATCTTGTCTAAAAATTCCTGAACTGCCTCCTTAGCATTTTCCAATTCTGACTCATTTTCCCATATGTCTTCCTCAAAGGTATAACTCTTCCAGTGTACTAGGAATTGATTTTGCTGTCCTCTCATGCAGTGTCCTCGGATCTCTTCTATCTCATATTGTTCTTTATCATTGATGATCTTGGGCAGCGGTGGTGGTGGTGTGTGCTGGCTGTCAAACTTGGGTTTCTGGTAGGGGGAAAGGAGTCTGCTGTTAAACACATTGTGTATTGCCCATGTTTCAGGTAATTCCAGTTGGTAGCTTGTTTTGCTTATTTTTGTCTTTATTTGGAACAGTTCATAGTATTTGTGATCTAACTTCTTGGTTAGTCTCATTGTCCTGGTGTTGCTTGCTTTGAGCCATACTTGTTCTCCTGGGTTATACTCATGTTCTGGTTTAGTGCTATTATGTTTCTCTATTTGTGTCTGGCTGTGTTGTAACATCTTGATCACCTCTTGTCACATGTTTTGTAACTCCTGTATTCATTCCGTGATTGCAGGTGCTTTGGTAACCTTCATTATATCTCCTTTCCAGGAGTATTGTCCATAAACTATTTCAAATGGCAAATATCCAGTGGTGGTATGGATTTTGTCATTGTATTGGAATTCTGCTATGGCTAACCATTTTCTCCAGTTGTTCTGTGCATGGTTTATTACATTTCTGAGGTATGTCTTGATCTCCTGGTTGATACACTCTGTTTGGCCATTGGTTTGTGGGTGGTATGCTGTGGATAAGTTTTGTTAGGTACTGGTTGCTTGGCACAGTTCTGCCATAAATTTTTGATGCAAATTGTGGACCTCTGTCACTGATGATTCTGTGGGGTATTCTACGTGTTTTCCATATATCATCTTGGTAGATATCTCCTAGCTCTTCAGATGTTAAGGTGGTGTTAACTGTACACAATCTAATCATTTTGCTAAAACAATCAACTATGACAAGTATTACATTATATCCCTCTGACTCTGGTAATAGTCCTATCATGTCAATTGATATCTCTTCCCAAGGTTTCCCTGGTGTCAGTAGTGGGTGGAGATGTATTGTCAGTCTTGTTCGGAGTATTTTGTTTCATTGGCATGTCTTACATCCTTTGATCTACCATTTGACATTGTTGCATATTTGAGGCCATCAATAACTCCATTTAAGGAGTTCGATCATTTGGTGTTGTCCTGGGTGTCCTATGTCTGTTTCATCATGGTGTTGTCAGAGTATTTCTTGTCATATTTGGCTGTTGGGTGGAACATATATTCTTTCTTTGAATATTAGTATTCCATCTGTTTCCTATATCTCCTTTGGTCATCTCTCCTTTTCCTTTAGCCACTGTGTTTCCCTTTTTGTTTCCTTTTGCAGTCGGTGTTTCAGATCTTCTTCTCCTGAGATCTCCCAGATTTGTTGGATTGCAGTAGTTGTATTGTCATTGAATAAATGGTCAGGTAGTAAGGTGATATTGGTGTTGTCTCGGATGGTATCAGTTTTTGTTAATCTTGATAAGACATCAGCTTTTGTGTTGGTCTTCCCAGATATGTGTTTCAGTATATAATAGTATTCTTGTAGCTCCCCTTGCTTATTGTCCTGTAAGTTGTTGTGGTTTTTAGAAGTATTCTAGGTTCTTGTGATTGGTCCAGATTTCAAATGGTTCATTGGCATCGAGTAGGTATTGTCTCCAGGTTTTGATTGCTTCTCAGATAGCTAGTAATTCTTTGTTATAGATCTGATAGTTTTGTTCTGTAGGTGTCATCATTCTTGAGTGGAATGCAATTGGGTGCCAGTGTTCTTTTTGTTTCTGTGATAGTACTGCTCCTACTCCATAGCCTGATGTATCTACTTCTACTCTGTATTGTCCCTTGTCTTGTGGCATTGCTAGTACCAGCTCACTTGTGACTTTTTCCTTGATCTTTTCAAAGGCTTGTTACTGTCATTCTGTCCATACCCATTGAGTATCTTTCTTCTTCAACTCATGTAAAGGGGCTGCTATATTGCTGAAGTTGTGTATGAATTGTTGGTAGAAGTTTGTGAAGCCTAGGAATTTTTCAACATCTTTCAGGGATTTGGGTATTGGCCATTCCTTCACCACTTTCACCTTCTCCTCCTCCATTTTAACACTGCCTTGTCCAACCACAAATCCCAATATTGGTATCTCTTTCATGTCAAATAAGCACTTTGACCTCTTGAAATATAGCTAGTATTTTGCCGCAATGTCGAGAAATTGCTTTGTCCTGTCTTCAAGTTCCTGTTGTGTTATTTCTAGGATGACAAAGTTATCCATGTAGTTGACAACTACTCCTTTGTGTAGCATCTCTCGGAAGACCATGTTCATCATCCTTTGGAATGTCACTGGTGAGTTGCTCATTTCGAAAAATATGACTGTTGGCTCAAATAATCCATTGTTTGTTACAAATACTGCTTTCCATTTATTACCTTCCCTTATCCTGACATTGTTGTATCCTCAAATGATGTCAAGTTTGTTGAAGACTTTTGCATTCTTGAGTCAGTTGATAACTTCGCTTATGAGTGGAAGTGGTATCTTGTCTTTGATTGTGTGTTTGTTTAGCTTCTTATAGTTTTGTACCAATTATTCGGTTCCATCTTTCTTAGGTATAAAAAAGCATGGGGTGGCGTAGGGGGATTGTGATAGTCAAATTCATCCTGAAGCAATATTCTTGTCAAGAAATTTCTGCAGTTCTTGTTTCTCCATTAATGTCATTGGGTAGACTTTGGATTGTAGTACTGGCAGTGTGTCTTCTGACAGGTTTATTTCATAGTCCCAGATTGTGTGTTCTAGCAGTTTGTCAAAGTTCTTCTTGTTGAACAGGTATGTATATTGCTGTAGATATGTCGGTAGGTCTTCTGGGTTTGTTTGGTTGGTTTTCTTTTCCTCCATGTGTTCCTTTACCATGTATATCCTTTCGTTGAAGTATATGTCATTGTGGTATGTGGTGCAATTTTTTGGACATCTGGTGAAGCATATTATATTGTTTGTCCAATCAATTTCCGGATTGTGCTTGATTAGCCAGTCATGTCCAAGGTATAGGTCTGCACTTTCTAGTTGCATTACCATTGCTTCAATCTCTTCCATGTGTTTTCCATTGTTTAGTACCAGGTGTGCTGTATCTGTTATTTTCCCTTTCCTATTTTTGGTTCCATTGGCATTGATTGCTCTTATTAGGGTTTTGAGGGGTCTGGTTGGGATTTGTTCTTCTTCTACTACTTTTTGTACTATGCACATGTGTGTGCATCCAGAGTCTACTAGCATGGTGATTTGTTTGGGTCCCTTCTGTTATGAACTATAGATAGACAGTACATTCTTATCATGCACCCATTGTACTCATCAGTCTTATGTATCCATTTCATTTCCTGTTTCATCCCTCATTGCTATACTCCTACTGAATCATTCCACTCATTCCCTATGACTCCTTTACTCTGTTCCCTTATTATTAGCACTCACCACTAGTATATAAAGTGTAGTAATACTTGATGTATTCCTTATACTTTACCAATTATATCATCCCTTCCTCTTCTCTCTACTTCCTTGTCTTTATCCAAAGACTTGCAACCTGAGTCCTAGACTAAGGTCATAACATTTGGTAAAGTATCATTTGACTCACCTTGCAAGAGAGGTGCTACTATTCATAGCTAGGCTTGGAATAATAGCCTCTGACCAGGACAACAGTATATGAGCAGCAGTAGCTCATCGAGAATACCAAGAAGACCAAGAGCTCCGAGACCAACAGATATCCAGGGATCACCAGTAACCACCAGATCTAAGCAACAAACAGAACCAGATATTCCTGAAGGCCTTAAGCAGCAGAAATCTGACCACAGCATAGATGAAGATACAGCTCTTTTCGAGACCCTATTCAACACAGACATTGCCAAGACTACATCCAATATAGAAATTGCCAAGACCCACGAAAACAGAGAATCCGAAACATCCAACATAGAAGTTACCAAAATCCATGAGAACGAACACAGTGAACCAGAAACAGAATCAGAGATGGCCAATGAAATCAACTTCCCAAAAACCTAGCCCCAGAACCAGGATACTTCAATGGAGATAGAACCAAGTTTGATGATTGGTGGAGAGCAATGTCCTTATGGACACTCTTCAACAAGATTGATGACAATGAACAAAAAATAATTGGAGTATTAGCATGAATGAAAGGAGGACTAGCAGGTCTACAGACAATTCAAGACAAGAAAACACCAGCATTTGATGACTTCACAAAGGAAATGGTAGCCACCTTCTCCTTGGAGAATAGGAAAGCAATAGCAGAAGGGGAAATTGAGTTGTTCAAACAGGGAAAAAGTAATACTGTGGACTTCTTAATAGAGTTCAAAGCATTGAAGACCCAAGCAGGAACAGACAATGCACATGCCATATTCCTCCTCAAATGACACACCAGAGCAGACATCATCCGAACCATTGCAGGCTATCCATCAGCCTTAATCCCAGACACATACAGCAAATGGAGGAATACAATCTTTGTAGTAGGACAAGGATACAAAACAGTAGACATCACCCGAGAAGACATCAGAACAAGTACAGGAGGTGGAGGACAACCAATGGAGATTGGTAGACAAAGGGCAGACACCAATCAGAATGGAAAACCAAGATGTTTCAACTGCAACCTATATAGGCATATTGCCAAATATTGCTGCAAGAAGACAAAGGTCACATAATGTGCTATAATTGTGGCAAACAAGGCCACATCTCAAAGAATTGTAAAGCACCGAAGAAAGTACACATCAGAGAAGTTACCAAGGAAACTGAGCAAGAAGAAGAGGCAAAGGAGGATTTTGCCAAAGGCTCTGAGTAGGTACAAACCCACAAGCCAGTAAACCTAGAGTTCTTGTTTTACTTCATAATAGATGATATGTGATTCCACAAAAAAAAAACTCGATGCACAAACTTCTTCTTGCTTCAACAATCAGA